>JBAIZL010000004.1:161857231-161897231 GCA_036971475.1 Prosapia bicincta
AATAATTTTATTTGAATAAAAATTATTAAATAACTCTTATATTTGAATAATCTCATTTGTTTGTCATTATTATACAAGAAAACATACTTTATATATATTCATATATATATATATATATATATATATATATATATATATATATATATATAGGCTATATATATATATTTCCTTTAGCAGGGAATTATAACGTATAATATACATATATACGACATATAATATATATATATATATATATATTATAATATATAATTGTACAAATTTACAATCGTAAATAAAATACTATTTTATTCATCCACTCAAGTTCAAATACATTTTTTTTTTTTAATTTGTAGTGAATGATACTTGATGTTATTATAGTTTTTTTTCAAATCTAATTCATAATTTAATATAATTAATTAATTTTAATAATTAATTTCACTCCCTATTGTGATGCCTATAATTTTGATTATGTATATACATATTTGTAATAATTGTAATTATTTAGTAAAATGTAACTAAAATAAAATGATGCTTTGACGATCAAAGTAGGAATAGACCGTGAATTGTTTGTTTTTTTAATATCATTTGTTACAAATGAAACAATTTATATTGAACTGACACATTTGCTAAAACTTTGATTTTAATACTATTAAATTTAAGAAAACAAAATTCTGTGCCAGATCAACAAAGTTTGCAAATATTCGTTAGTGAGGAAATACTTGTCAATAATTACACTGTTTCTCATTGTTCTCTAATTTACTAGCCATTAAGTTAAATTTACTTAGATATCGCAGGTGGAATTTCACTGTTACATACGACGGAACTAGATAGCTTAGTGCATTCGGAAATATTTGTCTTTGAAAGAGTTAAGTATAACTTATATACCTAAATGCTAAATTCACAAATCATTTGTTAATTAGATTGAAATGAAAATGTTTCATTACTCGTTATGAAAAGTCTACGATTGGTCATATGTGTGGGGACACAGCCATTTTGATTTGATTTTTTTCAGTTTTTTTTAAAAGTAATACGGAGTAACTATGCTGTAGTAGGTTGTAAGTAAAACTGTTCGCAATAAGGTGGCTAGTTGGTAATGCGCTTCACGAAATTACAATTGCCTAACCTACACTCTGTTGACCTATCTCCTTAAAAAGACATAATCTTCTGTTTGTCTAAAGCAATATTTCTCTAATTGTAAAAGCAGACATGGATGACCGGCTACGACATAACTTTTTATTGAAGTCGCTCAAGAAATCCAATTATATTAAAGCAATAAACGTAACGCTGCTAAGCGTCTGTTTCTATGGAACATCTTTGCAGTAAAACTAGTTTCTAACTGACATAACAATGCTCAGAATCCGTCTCCAACGTATTAGATTAGTCATTTATATAGGGCCTATGCTGTTTTACCATAATCTATATTAGTATAAATGCATATTTGCCTGTGCGTCTAAGCCATCCTAAACCGTTAAATCAATCCACATGAAACTTTGAGAAGATATTAAATACACTCCTGGGAAGGTTCTGGAATACTTGTGCCCTGATTGGGGTCACCTAAGTCGATATTTTTCACACGCAAAAAAACACATTAAAAATGCGACCGCCTACTTTTCTGGCCGAGCATTCAGTCACTTATATTAAAATTGGTAATTATTAATATAGATGCAACTAATAATCTATAAATGGCGGTAATCACGCTTTGACGTACAGCTGTTACTTAAATTAAGTGGAAATAAGATTTACTACCAGAGTTTTTACATGCGGTTAGGTTTTTTGCATCAGCTGATTTAATGCATAGTTTTATTACTTTGTTTACTGAACAATATATTATGTTAAAATGCTAATGACATGAAAACGTCCTCAATTTATAGGTTCATAAATATAATCATTTATAAAATAAATCTTTCTAAATTATTTTAAATTAATAAATATGGATTCTATTTTATCATTTTATGTTGTAAATATTACATTTTTCTAAACTCTTCTAAAATTTTAATATTAATTTTTCTAATATTTTTCTAAACTTATTTTTAAATTCATCTCATATATATATATATATATATATATATATATATATATATATATATATATATATATATATATATATACAGTGGTACCCTTCAAATCCGAACTAATTGGGGATATAGCGTGTTCGGATTTGCCGAAAATGTTCGGATTTCGGATTTGCTGTGTATTTTGCATTTGACAGAAGTACGTTTTTTTTTATTAACGAACAATATTAAGGCATTCATTACATATTTCTCTATCAAAAATTAAACAGTTTTGTAGTGTTACAAGGGAAAAGTCTTTGGAGCAAAGTTTTGCTCCAAAGTCTTGGAGACCATCATGCAAAAGTTTCTGTGAATGAAAATTTGACGAGACTGTATTTTTATTGTTTACACAAGAGAGGTAGAAAGGAGTTCCTGTTATTGGCCCATTAATACAAGAAAAGGCATTACAATTAAACAAATGAATGAACTGTGATTTGGAATTTACTGCTAGCAATAAATGGTTGGATAGATGAAAGAGAGGGTACGGAATTAGACAACTAACGGTAAGCGGGGAGACGTTATCAGCTGATAAGAATACGGGATGATGAAACTGAGCTCATTCAGCTCATTCAAAGAGTACTCGAATGGGAAGGTGCTGAATAAAGTTGTCTGAAAGAGGGGAACACACTAGATAACAATGAGGAATGTACCGACCATGACATGGTGTCTTTGGTCTAAGATCAACACGATGGCAGTGTAGCAGATAGCGAGGACAAAGTGCCCTTACGAATGCAGTAACTCATGCCGACGCTGCTGCCGCTCTGGACATTGTGTTGCGTTACGTAGAACAACATGCAGCTGCAACACCCAATGATGTTATGCTAATGCGACGGTGGCGCGCCATCGCATCCTCGGGAAGACATACGCCTTTTGGCCAAATGAAGATTACTGATTCAAGTGAAAAATATAGTTAATTGTTTGTGTCTTTTCTATTTAAGTGATAGTTCAGTGTTTCTTTTATTTATTTTTATTTTACTGTCAATAAATTCTATGTTAATGAAGTTATTCAGTAGTACAGTATACCTCCGTATTATATCATGTTTTACATTGGCAATTCCAATATATTACACATCTCAGTCCTGTTTTACGTAAGTTGCAAACTTTAAGTACTTACTTCATTAAATTTTAGATACTTTTTTTAAAATATAGTTTTCATCAAATTATGTTCGGATTTCTCATGGGTTCGGATTTGAGGGGTTCTACTATATATATATATATATATATATATATATATATATATATATATATATATATATATATATATATATACAATTCGTTTTCTTGTTTAATAATTTAGAACAGCATAGGTTATTCAAATACAAGAATATTTATTAATTTATATTCAAAGCTTTTCGTTGGTAAACAGTACCAACATCATCAGGAATGAAATTTACAATCTGATTTGTAATTTTCATTCATGATGATGTTGGTACTGTTTACCAACGAAAAGCTTTGAATATAAATTAATAAATTTTCTTGTATTTGAATAACCTATGTTGTTTTTAAAAAAATATATACAAATATATATATATATATATATATATATATATATATATATATATGTGTGTGTGTGTATATATATATATATATATATATATAAATGTATATAATTAATAAATTAAAAATATTTCAAAATAAGAATACTTTTAATGAATATATTTATTCAAAGCTTTTCGCCGATAAAATAGTACCAGCATCTTTAGGAAAATAATTATCTAATAAAATATTTTTACAAATTTAAATCATCTGTTATCGGCGAAAAGCTTTGAATAAATATATTCATTAAAAGTATTCTTGTTTTTGAAATATTTTTAATTTATTATTTATATATATATATACATATATATATATATATATATATATATATATATATATATATATATATATTTTATATATATATATATATATATTTTATATATATATATTTATATATATATTTTATTAACTATATTACAAGAAAACATATGCCCATATTTAATATATATATATATATATATATATATATATATATATATATATATATATATATATAATAAACCTATCATGCTAAAACTATCGTTCTAAAGTACACATTTCAAAACATTAAATTTCAAAGACTTGGTATGACAAACGTTTATTTTACGTTAATCGCTAAGAATACATTTGAAAGTATCTTAGGTTGGTTATGACCTCTACTCCTTATGGCTATAGGCATATAATAATATAAAAGTGATATAAACAAACATTTCTTTGAGGCCATTTCTTGCTTACGTAAACAAAGGAAAATATTATTTTAGTTACATTTTATTTAATAATTTCAATTAAAATTATTAATAATATAATACATAAATAATAATAATAATATTTAATCATAATAAAAAAGTGCAAGTAAAGTTTTAAACTTGTAGTGGATGACGCTGGTTGCTAATAGAGTTTTTTCAAATAATAAATTATTAATACAATTTAATAATGAAATAATTTACTTTTATATGGGCGAAAAACTATTCATGATATAGGCAAGGAATTCAATATAGTTATTTCGTTCGATTTAGCTTAAAATAACTGATAACAGATAATTCCATAAAACGGCTGATTTTATGTTATAGATTATGTGGTAGAACAGCTGTTTAAACCCGTAGATTATTTTACTTTTTTTATTCTAACTGTAATTATTTAATAAAATGTAACTAAAGTAATTTTTTTACCTACGTAGAAATTTACCTTAACCAATTTTTGTTTACATAACATGTTTGAGTTATAAATCATTTTTTAATGTAAAACAGTAAATATAAATAGTTTCACAAACTAAAATATTGGAATTGCTCACTTTAGAACATAGTGACTATTTGAATTTGTCAATCTATGGTTTCAGCATTCGATCTGTAAAATCTGATTCCGTCTATTATTTCTATATTTTGACACAAATTTTAACCATTATTCCAAATTTAAGTACAACTTAATGCATTTTGCTGTGAGGTTTGAGTCTAAGGTGTGATTGCTTCTAGACACAAAATCAGGCAATTAATACATATAAAAGTACGAAACATTTTATTTATTTTTATACGAATAAAATTGAGTATCTATTTCATAGTACAGAATAAAATTGAACTGAATAACTAGAAGAGAATAACCAACGACGAAACATTTTGAGTTGGCCAAACCATTAAAGTTCTCATAAAACGGTTTACCTCTAGAAAACTGAACGTGATTCAATAACACAAGGAAGAGAGAAAGAAGTTATGTTCGAGGTCTGAAGGGAACTTCAAAACCCCAATATCTCTAGCTACATCAAAACGTTCACAACAAGATTTACTAAAAATGTCAATACACGACTGTTTATCTATTTGTAACTTGTATGAGTCTAAATAACCTAATTTTTCACTTGATTTAATAACATTCTACCATAAAAATTAATCATCATTTACTTTAAAATATTCTTCAAATTATTTTTCTTTTATTATATCTCCGAACCGACATTATTTTTAACTCCTACTATTAGTTCACTCACTCATCCTTAGAAGAAATATAAGAATAATACATATAATAAAATATGTATTATTGTGTATCAATCAAAAAATTAGAGATATGCAATAACAAGAATATTTTATTGAATTATACATTTCAAAGCTTTTCGGTGGCTAACAGTACTGGCTGGGGCTAGATCCAGCAAACAGTGTTGCCAAATCCATTAAAATATTTTTCAATTTATGTATTATATATATATATATATATATATATATATATAAAATTGAATTTACAAATCAAACCTTTTCGTTGGCTAACAGTGCCAAAATCATGATTCCTGATGATGTTGGTACTGTTAGCCAACGAAAAACTTTGAATTGTAAATTCAATTATAATTCTTATATTTGTATTTTGACTTATGTTCTTTATATATATATATAAATATATATATATGCTGATACGTATTCCTTCACGGATGGAAAAATAAGATGAATAGTTACTATCTGGAGTACATCCGTTCATTCTGCAGTCCATTAATTCGCAGTTCCGACGTTTCGCTACTGTAGGGTGAACCCAACAACAGTAGAAGAGCGACTCTTCATATATATATATATATATATATATATATATATATATATATATATATATATATATATATATAGTGATAAGATTTCTTGTTATATAGTAAATAAATAAAAAATTTAAAATGCAAGAACTGTTTGAATTTATACAGATTCAAGTTTATTTATCCACTCAAGTACAAATCTTTTTTTTTAACTTTTAGTGGATGTTACTTATTTTCTATACAGTTTTTTCAAATAATATTTCAATAACTAAATTTAAAAAATTATTTTTGAGAATTAATTTCACTTTTTATCTTGCCACTAATTATTGTGGGATTCCGTAATATTTATATTAATTGTAATTATTTAATAAGAGAATACCTAAAACAAATGTTTCCTTTGTTGAGCTAAATAGGAATTAAGCTATTCGTTTATATTACTTGTTTAAATTGAAACTTAAAACTAATTATAAAATAAAATAATATACAAAAAGTAGTTCATTTCAACATATTCTTCAAGGTTTCTGCGCTTTGGTATTTAACATAAACACACACACACACACACACACACACACACACACACACACACACACACATTCAACACACACACAAACACACACCCATAAATACAGAGTATGAGAAAGAGAGAGAGTCTGCAAAGGGTCGTTTATCAAAATATATTTATAATTATTCACTTTTGTACACCCTTCCCACCGCCTTTGGTGTTATATTCCGTAAGATCTTTTTTAAGTACTGTATTACAAATGTTCATTATTCTTCTATTTCCCCCAATTACTACTTCTAATAACTGCCTTACCCCTCCTTATTGTGTAGCATTTTAGGAAAGTTCCTTTGATATCTACAGGCAGCCCTAATATTCGACCTCAATATTCGTTTTAAAGAAGGTGAACTGCCGATTTATTCCTTCAGGTTTCATATATATTTTCTTAACTTTCAACATATATCATACTTGGCGTTTGTAAATATTCACTATTCTTAACATTTACCTATCATTTACCGATTACCAGTAACATGTCATACATATTCCAAGGTTACATTGTGTATTTCCGTAAGATACAAGAGCTACAACTATTGTATATCATAACAAATACAGTAGAGCGTCAGTAATCCGGATCATGGTTTCAGCATGCAGCTCACTCGGTTATGTATTACTATGTATATTTTACGTTCTATCAATAAATTGTTTTGTATTTTTTAAGCTGTCTGACGTCCATTTTGTAATAATTATTATTTAATTATAACTTGCACGATACTCTAAGGAATAAAATCCATTATGGTTAATGAAATATCGATAATACGCCGTAGTTTGAACATCGTTTGAAAATCCAGATAAATCATTTGTCTGGATGGGACCCAATCCCTGGTGATCCCGATTTTCAACTCTTTCTTAATTGCAAAAAAGGTTTCTAAAACCCTTACAGAGTGTTTTGTCTCTATACTTCTTACAATATTGTAGAGCAATATAAGCATGCAATTATTTGTTATGGAAATTCACTATTATTTCAAAATCAATAATTAGAGTTTCTAAATATCACTGCAAACATGCGGCGAGGCTAACTGCTTATTGGTTGGAATAAAGCGTGAATCCTCTCCTAGCTGAGTGCCATTGCAGGGCCAAGTTCTCTCTTCTGCTAGAGCAACCCCATTGTCACCAGGAAAAGCAATTACTGCCAGACTGCGATGCGTTCATGTGTAAACTTGCAGATCTGCTTCGACAGTATTAAACTGGGGCAGATACTTATGCAAGAGCTACGTCCATCTACAAATCCTTATTCAGTTTACTTGTTATCAAATATTCAAACTTTTGATCCAATTATTATACATATATATTTATATTAAATTTTAATAATAATTATTAGTTTACAAACAAGAATGTACCTTCTTTGGTTTTTCACCAGCTATATTGCTAGATTTATCAAAGACTTGATGTTTTTATCTTGGGTTTTCGAGGGGATGGGTTAGCGAGAAAGAAGTCTTTGATAAAGCTAGCAATGTAGCTGGCGGAAACAAATACCTCTTAGGGAAGTACATTCTTGTTTGTAAACTGTATAAAAACAAGTATTATAGACAACAATATTTTAAATTCAATTCCTATTTAGGACAACACAGGGCAATTTTATTAAATAGCTACAACAAATATAAAGTAACATAACCTACGCGATAAAATAGCTGTTATACCACATAACCTATTACATAAAATCCAGTTGTTTTATGAAATCACTCATTTGAATCAAAATGGGAAACAGTTGCTATATTGCATACCTTAGCCCTTTTGTAACAAATTGTTGTTCCCCCATATAAAACTAAGATTAATGCATTATTAAAATGAATTTATATTTGAGGAAAACTGTATTAACAACAAGTATCATCCACTACAAGTTTTAAAAAATGTATTTCAACTGGAGAGTGAAACTGTATATATATTTAGAGAGAGAGAGAAAGAGAGAGAGAGAAAGAGAGAAAGAGAGAGAGAGAGCACTAATAGAGAGAGAGAGCACTAATAGAGAGGAATGAAAAACATTGCTCCAGAGCAGTGTCCCTGTAATAGG
Organism: Prosapia bicincta; assembly: GCA_036971475.1. Lineage (NCBI taxonomy): Eukaryota > Metazoa > Arthropoda > Insecta > Hemiptera > Cercopidae > Prosapia > Prosapia bicincta. Next base: position 161,865,838 of record JBAIZL010000004.1, read on the forward strand.
GTCAGATACAACACAAGTGTAGAAGGCAATATTTTATTAGGTATGCTGTACAAATATGAAAAATAACTTCGACTATAAGTTATGTTAACGTATTGAAGCATATTAAAGTCCATTGGTTTAAAATCCACATATCTTATACATAGTAGAAATATATATATAGTCCCTATTGTATTTAATACACTGTATTATAGGGCTATTATATATACCATACTATATAATATGTAACAATGAAAATATTGGAAACAAAGCTAGAAATATATATAGTCCCTATTGTATTTAATACACTGTATTATAGGGCTATTATATATACCATACTATATAATATGTAACAATGAAAATATTGGAAACAAAGCTAGAAATATATATAGTCCCTATTGTATTTAATACACTGTATTATAGGGCTATTATATATACCATACTATATAATATGTAACAATGAAAATATTGGAAACAAAGCTAGTAATATATGTAGGCCCTATTGTATTTAATACACTGTATTATAGGGCTAATATATATATACCATACTATAATATACTATATAATATGTAACAATGAAAATATTGAAAACAACCCCAATACCACAAAATATAAATTTAAACCGTTATATACATTTCGAAGACCATGTCATCGTCATCAGAGCGTCATAATCATCGGAGATGCTATGTAAGGGTTTAATCATAAATAACTTGTATTGTCTCTTATTTTTTATTATTTTTGTGGTATTGAGGTTGTTTCCAGTATTTTAATTGTAATATATTGTACCACTTGATATTTTATTAATAATATGTACATTAATATCTGTACATTAAGTGTATATATTATTATTATAAGTTTAAATAGGCCTCAGATATAGCCCTATATACTTCATTACCACTATTACATTTCTTTACAATTAATGATGTTAAATCCTCGCTGTGCATAAATTTTGAACTTTCTCCCTTTGCGATTTTAAGGCAAGATATATTTAAATTAAAGTGGGTAAAGTGAAAACACGCCAAATTACTCCCCGCAGACGAATTTCTAATAAGTTACGGTTAGCGCCTCAGGTTGCCGAAACTGGGATTTTAGTCCCGTAACGTTATTTTGGTGAAACGTTTTTTTGGGGGGATTTAAAAAAAAACAATATTTTAATCAAGACGCTTCAACGCAGAAACAAAAAATATATGTTTACATTTTAAACTCTCAAAATATTCTAAATATTGTTTCCTTTTGTTTGGAAATCTCTATAACGATACTTTTTAACTTCATGCAGTATTAGAATATGCAAACGAGTTACATAGTCGCCACGTGTTTCCCGCAAAGTTATGCAGCGTCTGAGTACATTCTACCTTGTTGTTTATTGAACTATATTTGCATATAGTAGTTTGTAGCACAGTGCATTTCCTCTATATGTGAGATATTCCTGTAAACGAGGTAAGCAGAAGAGAATCTCACAAAATATCGAGATGTGATATAGCAATGAAAGAGCAGATAAAACTGTTCGGTGAGTGGAAAACTGATATCCAAAAGAAGTATTCAGTTTAGGAAAATATTTCCGTCCGAAACGTATTGGTTAAGTAAAAGCTGACTCAATTTACAAGAATAAGAAAATTGTATTAAAACTGATTTCTCATATTTCGAAAATAAAAATGTTGTTCATTGGTTTCCAGCTTTCTGTTACGTAGTATTGTACCAATTGTTAGTTAACAAAAAATCCCTACGAAAAAGAGAAATATCCCAACCAAGAATGAAAACATTTAGACCGAAAGAGAATTTAACCTACACTTAAACAGAAACTGTTTTCCAACTCATGAACAATGTATTATTAATAAAGCCGTTTTTACTAAGGGCAGAAACATTCCATGAGAATGTGTTGTTGCGTGTGCTATTACTGAAGCAAGCCAAGAGAAATAAGGAACCTATTTTATGCTGTTGTATTGACGTATTAATTCCCTCGATCAGCGTGGTCGGTTACTGCAAGCACACATGCAAATGGATTGGTTGCTTTGTTACGCACACAGTAGAACATACTACCAACATGTTACTATTTTATACTTCCATTAAATATTCAGTTTATATTCCCTTAAGAAAAGTATTTATTCTTTACAGGTAATTAAAATGTTTTTCGTTGTTAAATGAAACTAAATGCATAAAAAATAATCAATTTAACAGAAAAAATAATTTTTCTGTCGGTATATTTTTTAATACATTTTCCATCGTATTAATTGTTTTTGTTTAAAAATGTAAATAATCTACGAATGCTCTTGTTTTAGGCCGTATAAATTATAATAAACATTTGTGTACACAAAAAGAATATTTCATCAATGAACCAAATCCTTTGGGTTCCCTCGTACGGCAAAGATAACATCCAAAATTAGACTACATGGAGTAGTTTGATGTATTTTCACTTTAACCACTTTATATTTATATATATTTTAGAGTAACATTCAATCGCACAAACACACGCACCCACCCACACACACACACACACACACACACACACACACACACAACAACACACACACACAACACACACACACACATACACAAACACACACACACAAACACACACAAACACACACACACACACACACACACACACACACACACACACAAACACACACACACTGAGGTTTAAAAAACACTAAAATAGTTATAGAATATTCAAAAAATGAACTACGACTAAATGAGGAGAGGATTTAATACAGATTAAATGCATATTTTCTAGAAGACATTTTTAATTATATCAAATATAATTATTTGTGTGTTAAGATTATAAGAATAATGTAAGGCAGATTTATTTTGCGGTAAATGTAATACCACAATCGTAAGGTTCCGTTGAGATAATTAAAAACAAGTAGAGCAAAATGTGAACAAAACCAGGCTATTTTTAGCAAGACAAAGTAATTAAAAACACAAAATTCTTGTAAGACGTAGATTTAAATCGCTAAAGAGTCATTCAAATTGTAGAAAATATGATGAAGAAATTGATATATACAAAAGGTTCCAAAACCTAAGAGAAGAAAATTTGCAAGTAATTATAAAAATGCACTGTTTAAAAGGAAAGTTACTTACCAGTTGAGTGGTCTAAGTATATTATCACTGCAAGCTCCGAATAACGAGGAAAGGAGGGGGCGTGCTGAAAAGAAAAGTTCCAATACAGCCTTGTTCTAGACTTAAAGAGGCTCGGATTGAATTTACATAATGGCTTTACCAAAAGAATATTTCAGTTATACCAAAGGCATTGTAGCCCCACATAATCGTTTGGGTATGGACAAGATGGCCGCTTTGTAGACAAGTCTACACTAGCCTTTAAATTATAATGTAATTGTTCTCATTATTTGAATAGATTGCATAGTTTAGGTGTTACAAAAATGTGTTACAATGTAGGAACTAGAGAAAGGATTATATGCAACCTAAAAAGCTAGACATATGCATGCAAATATGCACGAAAAAGTGCTTTAAATATGCATGTAAACCTTATTATATGAATGTAATATGATAATAAATTAATAAATAACTAGTTATGTTTTTTGATATTTTCTTTCTGAATCAACATAATAACCAAATCACAATCACTTATTTAGTATTTGTATTATTTATGTATTAATTATTACCTGAATTAATTTTCTTTCTTTCTTTTTTTTTATCCAATGCCCGTCCTTGGCTGTTGAACCATTCGGCGTCGAGCCTCCCAGTAACGACCGGTTCTGGACAGCTGGTCGTCCAGCTCAGGACAGGTTGAAATGTGGTCTCCATTCATACTACCATTGAGCCTGAGCGGACACGTATCAGACTCCGCTAGGCCAAAACGGTAGAGGTGGGCCGAGAGATAGTCGTGTCCTGTCAGAAGTCGAAAGTCAGCCACGGCAGTTGCTCTAACGCTTGTTGGCACCAAAAGACCGCGACTGCTAAGTGATGCCCACTGTTTCTGCCTGCTTGGTTCCTCATGCTCTTGTTTAATGGAGCGTTTAAGGATTGCATCAATAAGGTGTTTGACAGAGGTGAGGCTGGTTTCTGCGTATGGTTGTTGCACCTGCGTTCCATTTTTTGCAAGATCGTCAGCTCTTTCGTTACCTGTGATGCCGACGTGACTTGGGATCCACTGAAGGCTAATTGACCATTCATTTTGCAAAAGATGTGAGATTGCTTCAAGGCAGTGGAATATGTTCGAACAGTCTGTTGAAGAGTTGTCGGCTATTGTAATTATCGCGGCTTGAGAGTCTATAAAGAAAACAGCTCGTTGGTGGTTCGTTGCTGGGTGATGGGCAGCAAGAGCCTCTGCGGCCTGTCGCACTGCCGATACTTCCCCATCACAATTACTTGCGTTTGCCCCAACGACCTGGCTGATTTCAAATAGCTTGGAGAAAGACCAGCGCCAGCTACAGTAGGATTGAGTTTAGATCCATCAGTGTAGATGTGAAGCCAGTCTGGTTCAGGATATAAAGTGTGGATTGTCTCAAGGCCAGAAATCTTTAGTTCTTCTGGAAATGCAAGATGCTTGGGAGTTTTAAAGTTTAGTAACGACAAACTTTTGAGAGGCATGGCAATAATCGGCTTGTTGAAAGTTTGGAGCGGTGTTGGGTTTGATTCACCGATGTTATACCTTCTTCTAAGTACTTCAGCGTGTTGTAGTTGGCTTAGCTTGGTTTTTAGTCTCTGTGCAGCCTTTATATAGTTAGTCCAGTATCGGTGATTTAGTCTTCTTGAGCGTTCCCAAAATTTAAGGGTTAGTTTTTCGCGCGTTTTTTTGCAATGGTTCTATCCAGGTTTGCATTTCCATCGCATAAATGGGCGTTGAGAAAGCTGCGCCGGTGATGATTCTGAGGGCACTGTTTTGGATTTTATCTAACTTTCGCAGATTCGGTTGACGTAACTCCCGAAGCGTATTCCATGGAGGGTCTGGCATAGGTCTTATAAGCAGTGGCAAGAACGTCCTGCGTGCAACCCCACTTTGTACAAGTTAGTCTTTTTAACAGATTTGTTCGCTTGCTTGCGCACTCAGCAACCTCTTGTATGTAATTTTTCCATGAGAGTCTAGTGTCCAGATTAACACCTAAGTATTTGGACAATTTAGACTCTGGTAGGTAACTCTGTTTATATTTGAGTTCAATGATTGTGGGCTTGGTGGAGAGAGTGAACAACTGAAACATAGTTTTCTCTGGAGTAACTCTCATTTTATTGCAGTCGGCCCATAGACCCACGTTTTCTAATACTAGGTTCATAGTTTCTTCAAGGTGGTCAGTCTTTTTAGTAGTATTCCACACGCATACAGCATGTATGATGTGCCAGGTGTTTTTTCGTTGGCGGCGGTGAGTTCATTAATCATTGTGTTGGAGAGAAGGCAACTGAGCACGGCTCCCTTAGGTAAACCTTGTTTTTGGGCTTTAAAATTGGAGACAGCACTCATGTACCTCGTCCTTATCAGGCGCTGGGTTAGGGCATTTTTTATCTACTTCATCATATTGTTTACCCCCATTTTCGCTAGTTTTGATACTAGCAATTGCGTCCACACTTTATCATATGCAGCTTTAAAATCAATTAGTACGCCCAGGGTGAACTGCCTTCTGTGGAAACCATCCTTCACAGCTTGAGTGAACTTCACCAGTTGGTCAACAGTAGAGTGGTTTTGGCGAAAACCTGCTTGGGCTTCGCTTATTGCTCCTTTCTTTTCTAAGAAATTTCTCAGTCTTTGCTCGATCATCTTTTCAGCCACCTTTGAGCAGACACTGGTCAGCGATATCGGCCGGAAGCTCTCAAGGTTGTTACAGAGTTTGCCTTTCTTACGGATGGAGATAATTTCAGCTCTTTCCCATTGGTGGGGGACCCATTTCATCCATGTCAAGTTTATGAGCTTGAGAAGGCACTGCTTTGCTGTTTCACCAAGGTGTTTTATAAATTCGGGAAATATTCGGTCCGGTCCCGCTGCTTTTCCATTTTTTAGTGTGCGAATGGCTGCTTCCAGTTCATGTGTTAGGAAAGGGTTGACCATTTCAGGTGTCGGCTCGGCTTTGAGAGGGCCCACTGATTGCTGTTTGATGTATTTACGGCCATTGGCTCTTATGTCAAGGGTGCTGACAGCAGCATAGTGCTTGCAGAGTGCTTGTGCAACGTCTTTTGGGGTGGTGAGAGTCCTTCCATTGAAAATGATTGCTTCCCATGTGAAGTTACGTTTGTCGTTATTGAGGCTTGAAATAATATTGTGAGATTTCAAGCCGTCCTTTCTAAAATCTAGTTTGGCAACAAAATTATGGTATGTGCTTCTTTTCGATTGGACGATCTCCCTCCTGAATTGGGCTTGTTTTTTTCTGAGTTGGATACAGTCTTCGAGGTTGTTGGTAGTCTCTGCCCTTTTCCTGGCTTTATTACATTCCCTTTGTAGTTTTGTCAGATTTTCATTCCAAAAAGGCCCTCTGGGTATGCATTTTTTGGCGATCTTTAAAATGTTCTTCTCAAAAGCCGCTACGGACTGGTCAGGGTTGCCATTTATAATGCTAGGAGTGAGAAGCTGATTTGATGTTTGTTCAAAAGCTGTCAACTCCACCCTTTTGAAATTCCAGCGTGGAAGACGTGGTTTTTGGACATTATTATTTTTTGGTCGCACCCGTAAGAACAAGATCCTATGAGCACATCCCTCAACAGCATCCCCCAGTTTCAGGTCAGATCTGCTTATCAGGATTGCATGTAACAGGCACATGTCAGGTGTACTAGTGCTTCCACCAAATGATAGAAAGATGGGTTGTGATCGCAGATAGGTCAGTTGTGTTTTGATAATAAAATTCTCCATAGCGTGGCCAGGTGCATTGCTGTCAGAGTAGTTCCATCGGGTGGAGTGCGCATTGAAGTCCCCTAGTATAATGGAGTTGCGGTGTCGGGATGACATTTCTATGAGACTTGTATTTAAGTTGTTATAAACTTGGTTGGTTATAAACACCAGTGATTTTGTAGTAGTGTCCGTTTATCCAGACTTCTATAAGTACAGCTTCATGTTTGTCGGTTTCGCACATCCTGTGAAGCACCTCAAATTTGCATGCTGCGTTGTTATTTACACCGACAACAATCCCTGAGGTCACTTGTCTAGACCTAGGTAAAATAAAATTGGTAAAATTAATAGTGTGAAAAAAATCTGGAGGGTCCGTTGAGGCTCCAGCTTCAACTACAATGAAAACATCTGCGTCCAGTTTATGAATGAGAGTCTTGAACTCTGTGAACTTTGCGTTATTAAGGCCACCGGCGTTCCAGAATAGTACGCGGAGCCCGTCGTTCAAGCCCTGAGAAGGGCTAGCTTTTCGATGGCTACTTGATACTTTCGATTTGGTCACCTCTAGAAGGATTTGGCAGAGATTCGTCGTAGCAGATTTAGCGTTACCCAGGGTGCACCACGTAGAGGCCTGCTACATTTACACCCTTACTGAATTAAAACCTTCTACATTTTGCTACTATTGTAAACATTAGCGATCAGGTATTGTTCCCCATGTTCGGTGGTAAAGTTGTGTCTTCGATCGCTCATAATATTTTTATAAACAGAAAAGGACCATTCTCTGTCAACTGAAGTAACTGGGCAATATTTGAATTTGGGTGCTATTTTAGCACTTAATACTTCTGGCAAAAGCTCGCCCGTTCCATTTACAAAACTATTAATTTGACACAATGGTTCAAAGCCTGGTTTACTGTACATAATGTTTTCAAACATTTTGTTAAGTTTGCTCGGGAATGCCTCCGGCAATGAGGAGTTCAGTAGACGGATTTTATTCATTAACTTGATAGATTCAGTCAACGCCAAACCTTGAGTATCACGCTTTTTAATACTTGCAGGTATAAAGGAAAATTGAGTGGCAATAGCCGCAATGTTTTTAATACTGGACTCGTTAAATCCTTCCTTGCACTGACAAACTGCCAAAGTCTCTGCACTTTCTAAGTCGTTTACTACACCTTTGATGGCCTCGAAATGTTCTATGTAAAACAAGACAGCTTCGGCCCACGTACACTATCGAGTTACTACTGGTTTGGGAGGTAGAGGCACATTTGGCAGTTTTTCTTTGTAGGTCTTGTTGAGAGACGGTGCCTTAAGAAACACTTTCTTTGTTGATGAGATCAGTTTATATACATTCCCAAACGTGGATCGTACTTCTTCAACGAGGCGATGTACTCCGTGAGAAAGCACGTCACATGAATAGAATTTGGATAATGAACTTGAAGGGCTTTTCCTGTCTTGATCATGTAGGGAGCAGCATCTGAGAGAAACACGAACACCCTTTCATCTGCAGAAGATTCTGGAAATATTTTTCAATACCCTCATTCACAAATATGGCGATCGTAGAATGGTGTATCTTTTCTAGTTCTTTGCAGGCCACCTAATAGGAAGAATAAGGCTCTTGTTTTAATGCACCAACAATTAAATTTAATGCGCGCACACACACACACACACACACACACACACTCACACACACACACACACACACACACACACACACACTCACACACACACACACACACACACACACACACACACACACACACACACACACACACACACACACACACACACACACACACACACACACATACACACACACACACATACTCACACACACACACACACACACACACACACACACACACACACACACACACACACACACACACACTCACACACACACACACACACACACACACACACACACACACACACACACACACACACACACACACACACTCACTCATACACACACACTCACACACACACACACACACACACACACACACACACACACACACACACACACACACACACACACACACTCACACATACACACACACACACACACACACACACACGACATTTAGAAGCCTTGGAAATATGCTTCCTTTTCTACTTCGCAGAGTAATCGCTGCACGCGTACAGATTAAAACAGGATATTTCTGAAGGGGACTAACTGAAAGCAATTATTTCTTGTTAGTTTTATATTTCACATGTGATAAACAATGTATAACATACAGGAGACCTGTATAGCCGTAGTAGTGATCTGTACAACTAAAAGTATAATCTTTGTAATATAATATGTGTTTTAAAATAATCAATACCTATTGATAAGGTTAGATTTGATTCCAATCTATAAAAGGACAAGAATTATTTATAGATTTCAGAATAGTGTTTAAATAGTATCTGTACGCGAGAGGGTCATCTAAATGTGAGATTATACGGGGCACACTTCGAAATTGGATTGATATTTCTAACAAACATAACCATTGATAATTTGGAAACTGTTATCTCATTAAACACACTATATAGTATTATCTGTGACAAAATGGTAGGGGTTTTTAAATAAATGTTCAGCTGACATTACTTTCGCCAAAAGGGAGTAAGTTTAAACGAACTCCGATCGTTGGAACCTTAATAAAATTACTTCATAAATTTACTTTCACGGACGTAAAAAGAATATGCATTGAAGAGTGTTTAGAAATGTGACGCGCAAAGGAAGTAGCGTGGGCCAGAAAGCAAACATTAATCAATGCTTTTCCGGAGAGGGGAGAAAACTCTGAATTAGATATGACAGTCTGGTGATTGATGCTTCCACTTAGTGTCTGTCCATCGAATTGTCGTCTAAACTCTAAATATTGTTCCCCAGCCACTAACCCCTCTCTCTCTCTCTCTCTCTCTCTCTCTCTCTCTCTCTCTCTCTCTCTCTCCCACTCCCTCCCTTTCTCTCACTCTCGAGTATCGAGTAATCGTTCTGAAACAATAACATCTTTATAAAATAAAGACCATATACCGGAATTAAATTGCGCCTAATCAAGTTATCGTTTTAGCTAGCAATGAGGAAATACAAATATAAAACATTTGGTTATATACAGAATACAATTATAAAATATAGTCCCATAATATTAAAAATGTCTTAATGAAAATTGTTATTATTATTAAATATGTCCACTGATGTCCAATAAAACCTAGAACCCTGATTGGCGTGCTTTGTAGATAATTCTACTTACAAAAACAAGTAATATAAACACACAAAAATAATAATAAATAATTGCAAATAATATAAATAAATGAACATAGCCTTATTGCTTAAACAGCTAATTTACCGCATAACCTATAATATCAGAAAATCAGCTGCTTTATGAAATCATATGTTATCACTTATTTTAAGCCAGATGGAATGAAATAACTTTATTGCATACATTGCCCTTTTTGTGAATAGTTTATCTCTCATATAAAACAAAAAATAATTCAGTATTAAACAGCTGAACAGGGAATTGAACAGCTGAACAAACCTAGAGACCTATTTAGATTAAAACTATAATGTACAAAAAAAATTTAAAATATATTTTTCTTAAATACAACATTAATATTGTCAATTGTTGGATGACTTAAACGTACATATTAGCAAATACTAAGAGAATATTATTTGTTATGCCAAGTTCGGTTTAACGCAAGAAGGATAAAGATGTTTGGGATATATTTAAGACACACAATTAATAGTCTGCAATTTAATTTAGGGATTTATATGTTTCTAAGATATATAAACAAACTTCTTTAGAACCGAAAAGTTTTAATAAGAAGTTTCTTGTTTTTTTTTTAAATTCCTACTATTAGTTCACACTCTCCCTATATGTATCTTGTTTAACTTTTTAATCGATAAAAATAATTTTTATTCATCTGCTCAAGTTCAAACACATTTTTTTAGACTTTTGGATGATGACAATTAATGTAAATACAGTTTTTTAAATAGTAATTTTATGGGAGAAAAACTACTCACAATGTACGTAATACAGTTATTTCACCCCATTTGTATTAAAATGAGTGATATCATATGATTTAATAAAAAACCTGATTTTATGTTATAGGTTATGAGATAGAACAGCTGTTTTAACGCCGTTACCGGTTATGTTACTTTATTTACGTAATTGTAATTATGTAATAAATAGTAATTAAATTTTTTTTTAATGTTTGGACTAAATTGGATTTGATTTATAGTTTTTGTTTGTATTACTTATTCTTTTCTTGTTGTTTTTAAACATGCTGGAAGAATAAAAAATAATATTTAAGTTGAAACAATTTCAAGTTTAAATGATAAATATTATTATAGACATTTTGCGAGAGATGATTACAGTGCAGTCTTGGATGTCTAACTGTTTAAAATTTGCTCAAATTCTCTCATTTTGAATGTTGAAAATGTATTCGCTGATAAATGCCAGTGTCGAAGTTAAATGGAAAGTAAAAGGTCGCTGAAGGTAAGCATTAATCAGAGACGAGACTCCTATAAATCACACAGAACTGTCGCGTGATGTCCTGTCCATCGATTTGTTGTCCGCTTACCGATTTTAGCATGTTTAGCGTTAGATGTGATATCCTAACGTGTTTCTTCTTCTAAACGTCATTAGATTATATAATGCAGTTTTGCCGTTTATTGATTTGAATATAGATTTAAATTCACACTTTTATATGAACAACGGAAGGTTTAATTGTACAGAAAGGCCTACCTCACATGCTGGTGGACGCATTTTGGATCCGGGGCTCTTCCTTTACTCACCGGCCTTGCGACATGTTTTACTTTAGCACATCCTACGTAGTCCGTTGAACACACACTACCCATTAAAAAAAAACCAATGTCTATCAAACCAATCGAATCCATACTTTTATTATTATTACTTATTTTAATTAGTGAATCTCTTATATCCAGGTCTTTATTTTGGGTGCACTTCTTTTAACATGTTTTGTACTTATTTAAAACTGTGTTAAATACTTTTACTCACTATAATTACTGCATTCCTATTTAAACTTAAACTGTGTGTTTGTGCATTTATCTTCAATCGTTTAATTGTTTTTAATATAATGTTTCGATTATGCTAGTAACTCAAAAATAATGTAAATTTAAAAATTAGAATTTATAACAATAGCTCTGGAATGTTCGTCAAAAAACTCATAAAGAAATGGGAATAAAGTATTTTGGCGAAATTAATTAATTTTCGTCAATATTCAATGTATTATGCTGTATTAATGCTTGTGCTGTGTTAACAATTCCGATATATTTATTTGTTCAAATGTTGGTTAAACTGCGTGACTTCATAGAGTAAATAAAACAATAGATCGTGATCTTTATTTAATTAGTTTCATTTCATGTTTGGTAATTTCATATTTTAAGCTTTTTGGTATCACTAACTTTGCTACTTTACTTTCTTTTATAAAGTCGTATACAAAATCAATTTGCAATAATAGTTTTCTTTTAAATATCTTTTTGCATAAAATTATTAAATATTGTTAAATATACAAACAGTCAAAATAAAGGGTTTTGACTAAACACGGTAATAATTGTAGAGCTGATGTACAACAATATCTGTACTAATGAACGTATATGTTTAATAGAGCTACTAGACCTTACATAGTATAAACAAATTTTTTATTTATGTATTGTACAAGTAATATAAAAACATTAAATCAATTCCTACTTAAATCAACAAAGAAAACTTTTATTTTACTTTCTTTGCATTATTTTATAATTACAATTAATATGTATACAATTCCTATGCCAGAATAACAGTATTAAGTGGAATTATTTGTCACTATTTATACGATTTCTTTTTTCGTCGCTTCCATTGTGTTGTAGTTTTCCTTTTGCATAGTCCGTTTGTGAAGCAGTGTTGGATACCGTTCATCTCAGTTTATTTTATATTCTTTTCATTCTTTTTTAATCCTAGAGCATTATTTATGATATTGTGGGGTAACCATGGCAACAATTTAAGGTGTTGCAATGGAGGTTTTTCATATAGATTTTTCAGAAGTACATTTCTAGCCATGGTTGGCTCAGTGACAAAGAGCGCTAGACTTCGAACACGAAGATACTCAGTTCGAAACCTATCTAGACTCCTCCCCTTATGTTTGTTTTGCGAAACATTTATTGCTCGCTGCTTGGAATGACGAATGGCATACCGTGATTCAGAGTAAGCTGAGGGACATTAAAGATACCGTCCGTCCATGGAGGTCTTCAATTCGTTAAAAACGTATTGAGGAAGTGGTGGTTACACGTCTTCGCGTTGGCCACTCTTTTGCAACTCATGGATATTTGATGCGTCGTGAAGATCCAACAATATGTCAGTACTGCGGTGATGTCTTCACTGTAAAACATATTCTGGTGGATTGTGTTTGTGTAAGTAATACTCGTGCCCTTTTTAATTTAAAAGGGAGTTTGAAGGTAGTATTAAGGGACGATGCCTCGGCCATTGAACGAGTCATCGCTTACTTACACCACTTGAACATATTTTAAAATTTAATATTTAAAATATATGCTTTTATAGTTATACTTATATTTCTTTCAATTGTGATCGGCGTATATTTTTCATTATTTATTTTAATTTAATATATTTTATGTTTTTTTATTGTGCTATTAAGATTTATTTATTGTTAAATTGTCGACTATTGTTGTTTTAAATATTGTTATTATTTATTTACTGTTATATTGTTCGTTGTTGTTACTCTGCTATTTATAGTTTTATATTTTTTATTGTTATAGATATATTGTTGTTTTTTTGTTATTTATTTTAATGTTTTTTTTGTTATATATTTTTGGTTATATAATTATTTTATGTATTGCTACTTTGTAAAAATGTTGTTTGTTTTGAAACTTTTGTTTTATTTAAACATTGATTTTATTTTGTTTAATTTAAAATATTGCATTTTTGTTTTAGATTTTTAAATTTAATTTTTATAATTATTATATATTATTTTTATTATTATTTTTAAATAACAATTTAGTTAGGCGATGATAACCATAATTGGTTTTTCGCTTGGAAAAAAAAATCTAGACTCCTCCCAACTTTTATAATTTTACTATTGAATAAATATTTGAAAAATACTGTATTAACATAAATTGTTATTCACTATCGGATTTTTAAAAATGTGTTTAAACTTATTTGGATGAAAAAAAGGATTAATAACTAATCAAAATGTGTACAAGATATATATCAGGAGAGTGTGAGCTAATAAAAGTTTAAGAACAAGGTACAATAGTCTAACGATTACACGCCGTATCACAGAATTACTATTTATAGATTCCTAGATATGAAAATACAAATAAATTAAACCTCCTAACACGCAATAACGTTTTATCTATATCTTGATGTACATTTCGATTGTAAAGAGATCATCTTCAGAGAAAATTTCTACAAGACTAGCTAGTTGATTCCATTAAAATCTAAATTAACATCAGGCCATATATAAAACATTTTGTGGCTAAAGAAATTTATTTATTTATAGTAAAGCATTAAATCACAGTTGCTCCAAAATGCTAACAGATATTAAGGTTCAATTTGCGAATGTACAAGAAATAAATACATCGTTTATTTAAGTAATAAAATTAATGCATACACTTTCTTGAATAGGACATCAATCTCATGAACTCTACTATTTATGAAGACTTTAATCATATAGAAAAGACTGCATTAAACATGCAAACATTGCGCATAATACCGAGCGGCAAATCGTCGGTCAGCCATTAAGTGCATACATCCATCAAGCGGTGTCATATTGAATTCACAGTTTTCATCTCTCCAGGGGTCTTTGATTAATGTTTGCTTTCAGACCGCACTCAGCCGTCTTTCAATTTCCATTGAAGAGGAACATTTCTATAAATTTATCACAAGATTTAGTCGATATTTGGGTGGGGATGTTTTATAAAATAAAATAAATTTTCAATTTATGTTCTACAACGACTAAGTTAAAGAACCGGATAGAAATATCTCGCTCATAATACCCGTGGGATAAATATATTCCTTTCCTGCTGTCAAAAAAAGAACATGGAATATCATATAAATACATTCATAATAACAGATTATTGACTTCAATTTATATCATCAATTTTTATCAAACAGATATCATTAATAATACCTATTGAATAAAAAACAGGTATTATTATATAAAAAAAATAATAAAAGTAAATGCCTACTTTGTCCAACAAAGAAAAATTATAGTTTAGTTGATTTTTATTAATTACAATTAAATAGCATAACATAGCATATGCGTTAAAACGGTGGTTCTACCACATAACCTATAACTCATAAAATCATATGTTTTAAGAAATCATGTTTTCAATTATTTTAAACAAAATAGGAAGAAATAATTATATAGCATGCCTTGTCCCTTTTGTGAAACGTTTTTCTTCCATGTAAACTTAAAATTAATTCGTTAAATTTAATTATTGAGTTATTATTTTTTTAAACTGTGTTACCAAAATATTTCATGCACTACAAGTTTTAAAAAAATGTATTTGAACTTGAGTGGATGAATAAAAAGTATTGTATTAATGATTGAAAAATTGATCAAGATATATATAGGAAGTGTGTGAGCTAATAGAAGGAATTTATTTATTTACCAATCGTTTTTAAGAGTAATGTTTTTTAACAATGTATTAATGACAATGTTTTAAATTAAGTAAATGAAAATCATTATAAAATATATAGGTAATAAATGTAAGTTGAAAATTAATAAAAAAGGAATTTTAAAATGAACATAAATTGTAATAATATTCTAAACATTCAGTTAGTTTATTAAGAAAACTAGTTTTTTTTAATATGACAAACCTAAAAATAGTCTGTTAAAATGTTTAGACTGTAATAAATTAAGTGAATATAATATTTGAAACATGTCCTTAACTGTTTTCACATTTTATAAAGCCAACTTATCAGAATGGTTTAGGGGAATATCAAAAACTATCTAATGATAAAATGTAAACCATTTCTAGAAATTATGAATATTGAATATAACTGGGTTGTTTTGTGTACTTTTCTTTGAATATGATTGCTTTGCAACTGAAATGTTTAAATACAAAATTTTATGTGTGGTTAAGAAGTTAAAAAAATACGCCAGAGCTGCTTCAAGTTGCTACTGATAATATTATTTGAAAGTTTAGGAAATGCATTTTTCAGTTCCTTCTATTAGCTCACACTCTTCCTATATATATATATATAAAAGTATTCTTGTTTTTGAAATATTTTTAATATATATATATATATATATATATATAGAGAGAGAGAGAGAGAGAGAGAGAGAGAGAGAGAGAGAAGAGAGAGAGAGAGAGAGAGAGAGAGAGGGGGGGGAGAAAGAGCACTTATAGAAAGGATTGAAATAACTGGTCCAATGCATTTCCTTAGAATGGATACTTTGCTGAGTAAAGGCAGACAAAGTCTCGAAACATTTCCTTCTGATTATCCCACACTTATACAAATTCCCCTTTAGTCTTTCACGAAGTTATTACGTTCAGATATGTCTCTGATTCTACAGCTAATGAGTCTGCTCAGTTTCTTTTCTTAATTACCTTCTACACTGAAATCTGCCCTTTGTTAAATATATATATATATATATATATATATATATATATATATATATATATATATATATATATATATATATTTGTTTCTTTTTAAAATGCTCATACCATTTATTTATATTTAAAATGGCAGGGGGCGTGGGGCTTTCATCTCAAAAAGAGGGGGCGTGTATCAAAATTTTTGGGAATCCTTGCTCTAGAATCACTACTCTAATGACTTACAGAATAATTTGAAAGCCTGATTCGACACTTGTCATTTAGACAGGAATGACAGCTGGTTGTAGCTACTTTAAGGCTGCCAATCATAGCGCCTTGTCAAGTTAAACTTTACCTGGTGGAACGCTATTAACACAAGAGATAACTCACATATAGGCATGTTGAAATATAATACCCTTATAGGCCAAACCGGCGATGGTTGGATTAACATAGAAATCAAGAAATACATTTGTATACACTAATTTCTACTTCCCGAATTTAACTATTCTCATTTTACGTCATTATCAATAGATATCAAATGTTACTATTAAATAACCAATGACTACCCCCCTGAAAGTTGCATTAGGTTGAGCTTTTGTAAATGTCAAACTAACCTTTGGGATTAATGGCAAGCTTCAGGATTTATTGATTTACACATATCTAATGACTGTGAAAAAAGCAGGAGTTCTCATTCAGCTTTATTTTGAAAGATTCAAAAATTAGAATGTATTTGATGATTGCAAAAACAGGTTGTATTTAATTACTAAGCTTAGAATAAACTATTTCTCTATATATGGTAACGTGCAATGTAATTTCTTAAAAATTTAATTCTTATGTAATATATATTATTATTTTAATTTAAAATATTTAGTAATTATTTCATTGTAAGTGTGTGCCTGTGTGATGGAAATATTTGTGACATTTTGGAAGAAATAGCCACGTTTACACACAAACGTTTATATCATTACTGTAAAGCAACCCCTAAATTTCCATTATAATCCATTGTCTGGATAATTTTACCAGTGGGCATTACACTTAGGGTTTAATTAATATTTAACATTTAAAAAAGAAAAATAAAGCTGCAACTGTCCCTTTAAAGTTGACTTTAGCTAAGTTTTACAAGAGGGTATGTAGGATAAGACAAATGGATATTTCTCAATAATTTTACAGTCATTGGTTTCAAATATATAATTTTTGAAATGTACAGCCATAACTAATTATATATAATCACCTAACATTAATTTAAAATGTTACAAAGAATATAATTCATTTTATAATTGCATTACATGTAAAACTATTAACGTACAATTATTATTTTCTGACATTTTTGTTAATTATTATTAATTATTATTTCTACGGAAATTGACTCATCCTACTTGTTTATACTATTTTTAAAAAACATTTAAAGATATTAAAATTTGTTAAACGCCTCATGAACATGTATGTGTCAACAACGTGGTAAGAAAAGAATATTTAGACGATATTGTTGCCGTACTTATAATTGAGAAAGCCTATTATTGAAAATCATTATTAATTTATTACTTATTATGTTATTCAAAATTCTCATTATTAATATATGACTTATTTATGTTTTGTTCTTTGGGGTTAATATAATTATTTTATCTCTCTTTGTCAAATATTTAATTTGTAAAAATGCTCATAGTTTACCCTCCTGGCGCCGAGTAAGGAGGCAACTCAATTCTCAAGTAGGCTGTATATGCTGTATAATGTCAGAGTTAACATATCAGAGGTCCGGACAAATGTCAGAGCATGTCAAGGCAGTGCATAAGACGATATTTCACTAATCCACTGCCACAGCAGAAAATAAGAAGAAAATAACAGTTTCGGAAATCAGAAAGCATTTTGAACTCTACAATTCCCTATAACAGAGACAATCGCTAGCGAAACTGATTACATAGATTCGCCTTTCAGCAAATGTATCTGAATTCCATTTTTATACAAACACTTTTTTCAAAGGCAATTAGCCTTCCTTTTAACAATGAAAGTTCAGGAATTGAAATCAAAGCCGACTCCTCATGACGATAAATAAAAAGTTAATTATAAACATTTGTCACTCGTGTGAAAAGTGTTAAAGCTTTATAAATTGTTTTTTTTTTATTTAAATGTATCTTGTTTCACTAATACTACATAAGCATTTTACTGTCCATAAAGCCAACTCAATTTTTCTCGGAAGGATTACTGTAGTCAAAAACATAAAGTCAAATATGTTTAAGATTAAACTACAATTTTTTCGTGTTATAGCTTACCTATTTGTTCAATTCCTTCTATTAGTTAACACTCTCCTTATATTATATCTTGGTCAAATTTTCAATCGTTAATAAAATACTTTTTATTCAACCACTCAAGTTCAAATACATTTTTTTAAACTTGTAGTGGATGACAATTGATATTAATAGTGTTCAAATAGTAATTAATTAATGAAATTTAGATAAATAATTTTAATTTTATATGGGAGAAAAACTTTTCACAAAAGGGGCAAGGCATGCAACATAGTTATTTAGTCCCATTTGGCATAAAATAAGTAATAAGATACGATTTCACATGAATTTTAAAAACGTTTATGATGTAGGTTATGTTTTAGAACAGCTTTTTTTACGCAAAGGCTATGTTAATTTATCTATTTTGATTTTAATAATTTAATAAAAAATAACTAAAATATATATATATATATATATATATATATATATATATATATATATATATATATATATATATATATATATATATATTCGACTTAAGTAGGAATTTACTTTGAATATGTTTTGTTTATATTGCTTGTTGAAACTAAATTATTCAACGATGCACAATAGAATCGACAGTTACAACTCATTATTGTAAATTGAACACCTAAGTCACTGGTTGTTTCAGTTTACATTTTGACGTTACATGCTAAGTTCCAAGCAATCAAAGAACGATGTGTCTGCAACAAAAAGGGATGGGATTTAACTTAATTTAACTAACTTGGTATCCTAAATTACCTGGATACAGAGAGACTCTAGTCAAAGACTAATATTCGTTTAGTCCATTGCTCTGAAACTGTATTAAACTATATTTCATCTACTCAGGGATCGGTTACTTGAAACCAAAACGCGTACATTTTAAAGTAGTATTCTGAGAAGAATATTTGCCAGAAGAAAATAAATGTTGACAAATAAGTAACAATTTCCATAAAGTTATATCATTTTTAGGTTTACAGAATGAATATGAAATCGGATGGAAGAGGACTGTGATGTCTGTATCACAATACGTATAAAGAAAAAAAGTAAAGATATTTATATATTTTTTACAAAATCACCATATTCTAAACACCTAAAACCTAAACCTTTTATTTAAATAAAGGCTAATTTGGTCGCAACATATTTCACTTGGGTCATTTCCAATGTGTGTGTTAGGTTACGCTTTTCTGTTGAAATAAAACTTTATTAAAATATGTAAACATGTGAGATCTATATTTCGTTGAATTTTCATTAAATACTGACACACCAGAACATGTCTATAGTTATCGTCTCCCAGTTCTTGTTTTTGAAAACAAAACAAATAATAAAAACCACAATAAATTTAAACGCAAATTTTATTAAGGTCCTCTACATATTTTACCACCCACGAAAAAACCGGAACGTAAGAAGACATACATGTTGATAAGTGATAAATAGGATCTTGCCATATAAACTGGTCGTCGAGGTGGAAACAAAGTGTAAGAGAAGACCTAACAATACGACTCATCAGTGGTCAGTGCAATCTTGCAGAAGAATGGTTATCAAACCACATGCATTTCATTACTCTCCTATATGACTAAAGCATTCGCTATAACTTGTAAGATCCTACCTACTGTGTGTATTATGCATAGGTGTTTAGTGAGGAAATGCCAACACTCATGTTATTATGTATAAAAAATATATCGGAAGGAATTTAGGCGTTATTTGAACGGGGAAGTTCTGCCCAATCAATGTCATTGAATTTTTCCTTCACCACCATGAGGTACGTTTTAGCTAAGAAGTTTAACACGTAGATAACTTCTTATGAACCCTCTAGAGCAGGGGAGGACACACCTTCTTATATTAGGAGAATAGTTTTATCTTTACACTTTACGGGCGGCAAGTTACCTTTCTACATAGGCACTTGCCAAACACTATTGCTGAAACTAATTATACTACTATCTAGATAACCTCTTTTACCAGCAGATAAAAGTGTGTTTTAACACCATTTTTATTGACTCTATTGTTTAAATCCAAGTTGTAAATAGTCACAAACGTAAAATCTGCCATGACAACAATGACACTCTCCGGCGCACGTTGTGGCGCCTAAGTCAGAAATATCAACACCTATGAATAGCCTCGCCAACGTCACTTCAAGGTCAAACAGTGCAGTCATCCTCTCGGGTGTGTCAGCCACGTGTTCACATCCACTTGTATTGCTAAAGTGACTTCACAGTCAGTCATATATACATGTGTGTGTGTGTGTGTGTGTGTGTGTGTGTGTGTGTGTGTGTGTAGTTCAAATTTTCAATCGTTCATCCACTCAGGTTCAAATACATTTTTTTTAACTTGGACTTAATGACACTTGATTTTTTTTTCTAACATTATTCATGAATTAAATTTAATGAATTGTTTTAGTTTTACATTACAGAAGTTTGTTTTCACAAAAGCGGTCAAATATGCGATATAGTTATTTTGTTCCGTTTGGCTTAATATAAGGGATAATGTATGATTTCACAAAACAGCTGATTTTATAATGTGGGCTATGCGATAGAACGCTGTTTTAACACAAGTAATGTTACTATATTTATCAATTTATTAACACTTATATCATCCACTAATATTCATTGGCCAAAATTGTAACATATAATACACATTTTCTTTTAGTTAATTCTTATTTAAACAAATACTAATAATATTAATAAAATAATATAACTCATGCGGTAGAAAACGTTTCACCACAAAACCTATAACTTAAAATCAGCCTTTTTTTTTAAATTCATGTGCTATTGCTTATTTTAAGCTAAATGACATGAAATAACTATTGCATACTTTGACCCTTTTGTGAAATATTTTTCCCCGTACAAAACTAAAATTAATTCATTTAATTTATTTAATAAAATAATATTAGAAAAACTATTACCATAAAATGTCTTCCACTACAAGCTTTAAAAAATATATTTGATGTTGAGTGGATGAATACAAAGTATTTTATTAGAAAATTTGAACACGATATAGCCTATATAAGGAGGGAATAAACTAGTAGCAGGAATTAAAAATAAATTGTTTATTGTTTAACTGCAAACCACTCCGCTTGTTTGTATCGCTCGAATGAAATTAATATTGCACATCTGAAAGAACAGTTCCGGAGGTAGGAA
The DNA here is from genome assembly GCA_036971475.1 of Prosapia bicincta. Taxonomy (NCBI): domain Eukaryota; kingdom Metazoa; phylum Arthropoda; class Insecta; order Hemiptera; family Cercopidae; genus Prosapia; species Prosapia bicincta. The sequence continues at coordinate 161,887,489 of JBAIZL010000004.1, forward strand.
TATAGATTGAATTAAATAAATACCCGCGTGCATGCTTCCAGCACAGCTTTGTGAGTTTAATATAATATGCACACATTGCTTCAGGTGTATTACAACAGACGGACTTGTACAAAGGAAACGAATCGTTGCTAGCGTTTAGCTTGGGCAATTTGATAGAAAACTCATTCGTCATAAACACAACTCATCCCAGCCTCGCTGCCCGCATATCTACAATTATTCCATCCTTTGTGTAAGGCTTACCTGCACTTGCAGTCCGTTTGAAAGTACAAGATAAAGAAAGAACAAACATATGTTATATATATTCATGGCCACCCCTCAACTAACAATAATCATAATTGTTTCCTTGTCCGAAACACGTGACATTTTACACTGTAAACAACAATAGCCCTTGCTACAAATATTTACACGCCCTTGATGTACATTTCGCTAACACTGTCAGGATCATCAGAAGGTTACAAACATACTGGAATATAAAAATTAGAAACCTATTGACAACTCGAAATGTACATCAAGGGTGGTTAAATATTTGTAGCAAGGGTTTTTGTTGTTTATTTTTTATAATTACAACTAATATTCTCTGTATAGATTTTGTAAATTATACTTGTAACTGGCTATTTACCGTATTAGATTCTCTATTATTTGTTAAATATCAAATTCTCCTAACGAAACTATTTTAAGTAATACATAACATGAGAATTCGTTGATATTGTTTTTGAAATAATTAGCTCTAAAATATCAATCTAGAATAGATCAAAGGTTTGTTTCTGCGACCGCAATATCCAATGAACGTTTTACCGCTTTTGGTACATTTCATTTATATTTTTGGAATGGAATCGTAACATTCATTTATTTTAGATAAAATTATTTCCATTACGATTTCATCAGTATGAACTAACTAATTATTGGGACTGAAAACATAAAATAATGTGTATTTTATGGAGCAAAAGAAACTTTAATGTGGTGTGTGTTACATTTTTTATTTACTGTCACCTAAAAATTATTATTATTATTCTTATTATAAAAGTAATATTTTTAAATTCGTAAAACTATTGATAACAGTATTCGTAAATAGTATACAGTAGTTAATAAGTGTCAACTTATGCATATATACGACTATTATATGCTCCAAATACTATTTTATACATATCGACATATTATTTATAGAATAATACATTATAGATAAAGTATTATACATATTTAATACCAATTTTTAGACTACCCCAGTCTCTTATATTCATGTAATATATATGTTGAAATAGATATAAAAGAATATATATTTATATTTATATATAATTATAAAATATGTTTACTTATATAAAAATCAAAAACAAATGAGGTTACTCAAATACTAGTATTATTTATTGATACTTATTCAAAGTTTTTCGTTGGTAAACAGTGCCAACGTAATCAGGAATGATTAGTACAATAATGCATGATATAAACCGTATAGTAAAATAGAAACAGCATTGTTGCCAAATATATACAATTTGTCAAGTTTATCCTGTTTCCGAAACATTACATTGAATATAGCAACTAATTTAAAATGTATTTGTATTAGATCATTTCAGCATTAATAAATTTTTAAATATTTATTCATATGCATAAATGTGTATGTGTGGGTGTGTGTGTGTGTGTGTGTGTAAGCGCGCGCGCGAGTGTGTATGTGTGTGTGTGTTTTGTGTTTTATGTTTTGAATGTGTATGTGTGTGTGTGTGTGTGTGTGTGTGTGCGTGTGTGTGTGTGTGTGTGTGTGTGTGTGTGTGTTTGTCTGTGTTGTGTTTCGAAAGTTTCTATTTCGGCACTTTATATTTTTGTGTGTATTTTACGATATATATATATATATATATATATATATATATATATATATATATATATATATATATATATATATATATATATATATATATATGTGTGTGTGTGTGTGTGTGTGTGTGTGTGTGTGTGTGTGTGTGTGTGTGTGTGTGTGTGTATGTATGTGTGTGTGTGTGTGTGTGTGTGTGTGTGTATGTATGTGTGTGTGTGTGTGTGTGTGTTTGTGTGTGTGTGTGTGTGTGTGTGTGTGTGTGTGTGTGTGTGTGTGTGTGTGTGTGTGTGTGTGTGTGTGTGTGTGTGTGTGTGTGTGTGTGTGTGTGTGTGTGTGTGTGTGTGTGTGTGTGTGTGTGTGTGTGTGGAGAGAGAGAAAGAGAGCGAGAACTTATAGAAGGAATTGATAAATGATTCGGGATAATCTAAGTTTTAATTTGTAGTACTATTTGTTATTGTGTAAGTAAATGATATTTCTAAAATATCAGATAAGATATAAATTGTAAATAATTAGAATTATATATTAATGGAAGGAATAACTAAATTTTATTATGTAATTGTTGAAAATATCGCTCAACGTAACGAAGTGCTAATATAAAACAGGCATTAAAGTTTCTAAACAGATATAAACCCTATTATAAAGAGGTATAAAACCCTATTTAAGTTGAGTAAACAATAGAATAACAAGAGAAAACAGAGTTTCTCCTTTAATGCGCTTTTGACGTCACTAGTTCACCCTCAATACGTTTCTGTAGTGAAGTGTTTCTAAACTCAATTCGAAAGTTCCATTTTGTTTGTTGCTAAACAAGGTCGGAATAAACGCCTACCAAACTGTCTTTTTAACCTGTTACGGGAACTGTGATGAAATAATATGTTTTTTTAATGTTCCTATAACAAACATAATAGCATCATTAATACTACATTCAATACTTAATGGATTGTTAGATTCCTTTGTTAGCCTCTATAATGTCCTCTTAACAATTTATGTAGGTCTATGAGCTATATTTCTGGACTTTTTATTACCTCATAATTTAAATCCTACTTTAAAATACAAACTATAGCATGATTAATGTATATATATATATATATATATATATATATATATATATATATATATATATATATATATATATATATATATTAAAACAACATAGGTTATTCAAATACAAGAATAATTATTATTTTATATCCAAAGCTTTTCGTTGGCAAACAGTACCAACATCATCAGGAATGATGATTCCTGATGATGTTGGTACTGTTTGCCAACGAAAGGCTTTGGATATAAAATAATAAATATTCTTGTATTTGAATAACGTATGTTGTTTTAAATTATTAAACAAGAAAACGTATTTTATATTTATATTTATATATGAAAATATAATCAAATGATTTTATTTTTACAAACCTTTGTTGAATTTAATAAACAATTAATTTGGAAAACTGTTACATAAATTATACTTAATAAATCAATTCAAATACAACTGATGTACATACAGTTGGAGCGGAAAACGTGCGATATAGAGGCGACTTACACACTGCCGGGGCTCTGTTCTCACCACCTATATAATACAAAAGCTGCGTAAGCAGGAATTTTCCTAGCACGCATTTAATTATGAAATGTTCACATAAAATGTTCATATAACTCCTCCATCCCTAAAGAAAACTTCGGGGGTTGGTGAAGTTTCGGCATCGGTTGAAGTCCTCTTCATCTTCTTGATAAGGGCGAAGTATATAAAGCTGCTGAATAGGCCTACGTAAAGGGCAATTTTCGGCATAGGTTGAAGTCCTCTTCAGTGGAGAAGGTCGCCTGGCGAAGGTCTGGGTTCCAGTTAAATGGGTTGTCTGCGATTTCCAACGCAGTATCCTCGTAGTTTGTAGGCGATATTGTTTTTGATGATGGGCTTTTTACAGTCTAATTTTCTGTTCGTTATAATTCAACTGAGCAAAAGTATTTGGAATTGATTAATACAATTTATAATGAGTCTTTTCTATCATAGGATGGATACAAAATGTTTATAACATATACAATTGTTATCAGAATCTAATTTTTTGTTCTACAAAATTTACATTGATTACAATAAAATTTTATATAATTTTTCATAATTTTTACCATCATTTACATTCAAATTGCCTGTTATAGATTTGATAAAGGATTCTAGTCAGTTTATAAGAATTCTTTTTGTTTTGTTATCTCTTTAAGAGTATAGTTTCTAATTTTCTTCAATTACAATTTTTTTTGTGATTAACATATTTCAAATAATTAACAATATTTATTACCATAATTAGTTACATATCATTTAATAAATTACAAAAGTTTGTAATACATACAATTAATGAAACAATGTTGTTTAAATTTTAATAAAGTTTCTTGCATAGAATTAGTGGACAAAGGTATGGTAGGGATTTTAATTTGATTGTGTTGAATATGAACAAGAAGGGTTTTGGTCATTAATTACATTTTTTATCTTCTTAGGCCTTTTAATTTTCGACAAATGTATTTTGTCTTTTGTGTTGTGATGTCTAGGCTTTATTTTTCCTGTTTTTCTTTATCTATCGAAGCTATTTCTTCCTTGCTATATCTGTTTTTCGTTTTGCTTTGCTTCTGAACTGACTTTATATAAACTTCAGATGGTATTTCTGGAAGTGGTTCTTTGTTTATATTCCTTTTTTCTAAAACTTTTTCTTTAATTTTTTCATTACTATTCCTAATCTTTTCATAAAGTCTTTTTGTTTTTTCTTTATGGTTTAAAACGTAGTCATTTACAATTTGTTTTTCTAAATCTATATCTAATAAAGTGTTTGAATTTATGTGTCCAAATAAGACTTCGCACGGCGTTAATTTTGTGACTGAATGTATGCTATTGTTATAAGCTATTATAGCATATTTAACTTTCTAAATTATACTGTCTTTTTTAAATTCGATTTGATTATTTAACAGCCTTATGTGTTCTATTAAAGTGGAATGAAATCTTTCACATAATCCGTTTGATTGGGGGTTTTGTGAATAAAGTGAATTCACTGATAAAGTGAATTTTGATTTTATGCAAGTCTAATATCTCCTTTACAATTCTGTTATTAAACTCAGTTCCATTGTCTGAGATAATAACTGTTGGTAAGCAGAAATGCGCGAAGTAATCTAATAACTTGTCTGCAATCTCTGTAGCTTGAGAGCTTCCCAAGCGATAAGCTTGAGCATACCTTGTGAAACTGTCGACAATGCTGATAAACGAATTCTTCTCCAGGGAGATTGTGTCAACGTGAATTATCTGAAATAGTCTTGCAGCTGTTGCTGTCAAGTTCATTTCTAGCTGTAAGGGAATTCTGTCGTATTTGGTTCTTTGACATATGTCACACTGATTTATGAAATTTTGAATTAGTGATTTTAAATTAGGCCAATAATATCTTCGCTTAATTTGTTCGTATGTTTCCTGTACGGTGATTGGTTTTGCTAACATGATAATTACTTATGGTTTCTAAGGTATCTTCTTCCGAAGTTAGGTCTAAGAGTTTTTTATTACACTTAACTAAATTTAGTTCAGATTGTTTGAAATTTTTGGCTATGCATGATGCAAATTTCTTATAAAAATCGTCTTCAAAATATAGATTATATTTTATTTTGGGTACCAAATATGATTTTACAAAATTAACTATGTCTTCTTTAAAATTATTTTCTGATATTTCGACTATTAAACGAATTTTTGGAGTTTCAAATAGCTTTATAATTTTTACATTCTTCGGCTCATATTTTACTAATGATAAAAATATTTGGTTTTTTTCCAAAGTTTACAGGCTCGTCGGAAATTGGTATTTCAATAAAAGTTTGGAATTTGGTTCTTTAACTGAAAACATCCATTGTAAAGGCTTATGATCCGAATAAATTTTAAATTTTCTCCCAAATAAATAAGGCCTGAAATGTTTTGTCGCCCATACGATTGCTAATAATTCCTTTTCAATCGCGGAGTAATTAGTTTCGCTGTCGTTTAAAGTTCTGCTGGCATACGCTATAGGAAGGTCTTTTCCATTTTTGTCGTGGCTTAAAATTGCTCCTAGTGCATAATTTCTAGCGTCTGTCGTTAGAGTAAACTCCTTTTCAAAATCTGGGTATTGTAGAAAGGGCTCATTAGTCAATATATTTTTACATGTTTCAAAACATTCTATAAAGTCTGGATTTTCTATGTTGATTTTTGCATTTTTCTTTAAACAGTTAGTAAACAGTTTTGTTATCTTGGCGAAGTATTTAATAAATTTTCGATAATAGCCTAATAGTCATAAAAAGCCTTTAATTTGTTTGGTGGTTTTAGGTAATGGATAGTCCTTTATTGCCAAAATCTTTGTTGGGTTGGGTTTAACGCCCTCCGGTGTAACAACATGTCCTAGATATGCTACTTCTTTTCTTAAAAATTCTGTTTTATCCACCTTTACTTTAAATTTGGCTTTGCGTAATCTGTCGAATACTTCTTTAAGTCTTTGTATATGTTCTTGGAGGCTAGTGGAATAAATTATAATGTCGTCTAAATAAACTAAACATGTTTCATTTTGGATACCTCTCAGAATATTATTCATAATTCTTTGAAATGTAGGGGGGCTATTCTTTAGTCCAAAGGGCATTCTTAAAAATTCGTAGTGTCCCGTTTCTGTTGAAAACGCTGTTTTTTCTATGCTATTTTTATCCATTTCTACTTGGTGAAATCCTGAGGCTAAATCTAAAGTTGTAAAATACTGAGACCGTCCTAATTTGTCTAATATGTCTGTAATGTTCGGCAAGGGAAATTTATCGTCAATTGTTTTTTTGTTTAATCCTTTAAAATCTATTACTAATCGAAATTTTCTTTTGCCAGAAGCGTCTTGTTTTTTGGGTACAATCCAGACACGAGAGTTCCATGGAGAATTTGAAGGTCTAATAATTCCTTGTTCAAGCATGTCCTCAGTTTGTTTATTAATTTCGTTCTTGTAAATCTCTGGATATCTATAATTTCTAGAGTATACGGGAATTTCATCAGTAGTCCTAATAACATGTTTTATTTGGTTGGTAAAAGTTAAATCGTTTCCCTCAATATGGAATAAATCTGCATAATCTTCTATTAAACTTGTTATAGCGGATTTTTCTTCCGAGTTCATATGTTCCATTCTAAATTTTGATAAATCTAAATTTTTTCTTCTCGATTTTTTTTGTTTATAATCTAATAAATTGAAATTAGCGTTCGTTTGCATTGTATCAGGTTCAAGGATATTGTATTCTTCTAAAGATTTTAATTCTAATGGTTCATTTACTGTTAATTCTACATTTACTTCTGTGTTGTTTATTATAGGGCAGTAGGCTTCTCCCTTGTGTACTGAGACTATACACTGCGGAATTTCTAATCCATTTAAGTGTTTGTATGGTAAGAGTCCTTATCCATCTTGAATATTTTGTATTCTAAATTTAATCATTTGGCTAGTGCGGGCTTGTATAAAATAACTTGTTCCCTTTTTTGCGTCCTGTACCTGACATTCGCCTTTATTATTATTATTATTATTATTATTATTTTGTTCTTCTGTGTTAAAATATTTAATCGGGATTTGCTTATTGCGAAATATTAATTTATCATTCACAAAATTTAAATTAATTTTTAATTCTTTTATGTTATCTAATTCAAGGAGTAAGTCGAAATCTTTATGGAAATCAAATAAATAGAATTTGGTTGTTTCTTTTCCTAAAAGTGGTAGTGTACAACTGTATTTTTCTTTTGATACTCCATGAGCTGTACTCACTTCAAATGGTTCTTGTTTTAGGGTGTTTTTGAAAAATTGGAAAGCTATTGATTTTTTAATAAATGATCTCGTGCTTCCGGGGTTAATCAACATCTTTAGGTTGATATTGCGATCGTGGATGTACGGTAGTTCGTTTGTGTCGTCTTCGATATGCATTATGGAAAATGTCTTTTTATTGTGGTTAGTCCTAAAAAATGATTTTGGGTATGATTGTCCTCTTGAGTGAATCCACATGCGTTTTCCTCTTGCGTTGAATCATCAAAGTCTATGTAGCTGTCAGGGTCCTCTTGCGGTTCATAATCCGCTTGTTCGGTCAGATAAGAGTCAGTCATCTGTTCAGTCAATCGATTCATAGTTTGATCGTAATTTTCTTCTTCTATTGGTTTCCATGTCATCTGATAAAGTCTATTTTGTCTAATTGTGTTCCCTGTTTGACGTGTGGAAATGCTCATTGGTTCTGGTTCAAATTTTTGATGAACTTTTAATGGTGTGTAATTGTTAGATTGTCTCGGTTGTTGATTTTGCTGTACGTATGAGTTAGGTTTAGTAAATTGGTTAGGATTATTTTGGTAGTTGGGCCTATAATTTTGGAAGGTTTGTTTGTTATGAAGGGGTTTGCGACTAGGCGGGTATTGTGGGGCCCTAGGTGGAACGTTCTGTTTAATATTTTGAAATAATTTGTTATTTTTAAATTGAAAGTCATTAGTAAGCATGTTAAATGCTTCGCTAAGAGAATCTGGATTTTTGGTGCGCATTAGCGATCCTACGGGTTCATGTAAACCTCTAAGGAGAACTCTTAACCCTAATTTCTGTAAATATTCTATCAAAACATCTTTGGCCAATTGTCTTTGAGGCTCTTTATTAATAAAAAATGAATTCTGTAAATTTAATAGTTTTTGAATTCTCTCATAAAATTTAAAAGGTGATTCGTTATTTTCTTGTTTTAACTCAGCCATTTCTAAATTCAAAGTGAAGCAATCTCTTTTGTCTGAATAGCTGGTTAATAATACTTTTTTAATCTCATACCAATTATATGAATTTGAGTTTACTACCATTTCTATTGCTTGGCCTTTTAATTTAGCTAGTATAGAAGAAAATAGTATTCATTTTGAAAATCCTCTGGATTTTCGTTTACATAAAACTTATTTACTACTTTATCACATATTGAAATAAATCTGTGGAGCATAGTGGGCTCTCCACTATACTCAGGAATCATATCAAGATATTCCTTCTTTAATGTTGGCGTTGCCATTTTAAAATATTATTTTCTTTAAAATAATAAAATTAAAATCAATTATATAAAATTAAAAAGTATTTACTCTACTTTTTATTAACTCTATTTCTTACGATCTACTTACAAGTGGATCAAAAATACTTTGCTCATTTGAACTACTATTTCACTTTTCACTTACACGATATTCACTCGTGCTCTTAATAGATATGCGCTCTATTAAGTTGTTGTAGATATTCACTCTACTAAAGTTTTCTTGATGTCGTTACAGATATGCGCTCTGTAATGAATCGAGTTTTTGCAGTATCTCGGTCAACGATTGAAATCGATAAAAATTATGTTCATTGATTCTCCCGAGATGACTGCGCCAGTTACGTGTTATATTAAGCACGAAAGGTTTTTAAAAAATGATTTTATTTTTACAAACCTTTGTTGAATTTAATAAACAATTAATTTGGAAAACTGTTACATAAATTATACTTAATAAAACAATTCAAATACAACTGATGTACATACAGTTGGAGCGGAAAACGTCTGTGCGATACAGAGGCGACTTACACACTGCCGGGGCTCTGTTCTCACCACCTATATAATACAAAAGCTGCGTAAGCAGGAATTTTCCTAGCACGCATTTAATTGTGAAATGTTCACATAAAATGTTCATATAACTTATATATATCATAAATTTATTCATATGTATGTGTGAGGGTGTGTGTGTATGTGTGTGTGTGTGTGTGTGTGTGTGTGTGTGTGTGTGTGTGTGTGTGTGTGTGTGTGTTTGTGTGTGTCACAATTAACCCATTATTAAATTACCTGCCTAGATAATTTATAAATTACATAAGTATTTTAATAGCTCAAAGGACATTTTTGGGGAAGTGTAGGGGGTTTGATATTTTACCTCCTCACATTACTCTTCTGAAATCTAAATGTAAATACTTTGTGTTTTGTAGCCCTAAAG
>JBAIZL010000004.1:161899731-161949731 GCA_036971475.1 Prosapia bicincta
TGTTGCTTCATATCTTACGTGGCGATAGTTAACTGCTATTACTTTATTGATATTCAGTTCCCTTTGTCTTTTGCAAAGATATATAATTTTTTCGTAAATGATATTAGATACAAAATTTTATTCGTCCTAAAGGGTGTGCATTATTTTTTCCATTTCACCTCTAATTTATCCAAATCCTACATTCTGAGAAATCTCCTTTCTATATCCTTTATATTCCTAAATTTGCCTTTGTTGTTTTTATATAGATTTATAAACAGGTCTTACTTTTTAATATTCGTAACACATTTTTTTCTTCTTCGTCTAATATACAAAAAACGTAATAGGTAAATAAGCAACAATAGTCTTTGCTATAAATATTTTAACACCCTTGATGTACTTTTCGCGTAGTCATTAGATTTCTAGCTTTTAAATTCCAGTTTGTTTGAAACGTTCTGATGATGCTAAACAGTGTTAGAGAAATGTATATCAAGGCTGTGTACATATTTATTGCAAGGGTTATTGTTATTTATTTATTATAGAACGCTACTGCAATCTATAGATTTTATAAAAAATATAATGTTTCCTTGTACCATTGTTTTACTTTGTTCACTAATAAAGTCTGTGTAACAGCCCTTAGGCTTACGTTTACACTTTAACATGTACTCTTATGTGTACAACGTATCTGCGCAAAGCATTTCACTTTTCATATTTTTCCTTAGTATTTATGAAAACGCCTTTACTTTCTGCTTGAAACTATTTCACTCTTTACGTGCCTGAAGAGTTGTATTACAGTTCTTTGCTTTAATTATCTTCGAATCCTCTGTTCATGTAATTTTAAGTAAGTTGTATACGTGAAACTACTCTGGTTGCTCGGAAGTAAAGAGCGTCTTTCCCTTAACAGATTATTATTTAATGTAATGAAATAAAACTTGTTACATAAACACTCTGGTACGTGACCTACTTTTCCTCAGTCAACGTTCAGTTTTAAACACTTGCTATACTTTTTCACCAGCTTTTCCATGTCGTCTGCGTACTTTGTTGCCGACAACATGTTACCAGCAACTGAATAATGGATTATTTAAGTTCATCATTACTTTCGTAGTGTTATACCAAGAAACATTACAAGTTGGGGAATAAGTGGTAATCACTAGGCGTAGGTCTGGTCTGCATGGGGGATGTTCAAAGATGTATCTCTTATATTGCGAAAGCAAGTCCTTCTTCAATGACACTGCATGGGGCTTGCATTGTCAGGGGTGAGCTTGACCCACTGACCACTTCTTACTCTGGTCACATAACTGGACAGTGATTCATATATTTTGAAAATGCTAATAATGTAAATTAGCGAAAAGCTTCAATGAACAATAAAATGAAGTAATATTCGTATATTCTTGTTTATGAAAATTATTTTATGTCACCATACATATTCAACAAGAAAAATAATTCATCTAAGTTTTACAATATATATATATATATATATATATTTATATATATATATACATAGGGAGGGTGTGAGCTAATGGAAGGAATTTAAAAAGATTTAAGTATTACAAGAATTAAAAATCACCTTGTTTATAAAGAAACAAAGCAATGATTTTTCAGCTTGTTACGATTGTAGCAATTGTAAATAGTAAATTATCAACAGTTAATTAAACATTACAGTAACTATATGGACAATTATTAGTGTATGCTTAATAAACAATATGTTCCAAAGATGCCTTTAGATTAATAAAAGACAGTCTCTGTAAACGTAAGGAATCTACAAACAGATTTTTTGATGAACTAGAATCACAGACGGAAAACAAATGTATTACTTGTTCTAGTAAATTAAAAACTCGAGACAATACGATAGTTAAAAACTCTATAAGTGGGTTTTTCATTTTTTTATTTCGAATATTTACTGTTACTACTTTCAAACAGTAGGATTCTAATAGCTTTAAAGTGTTACAGAAAGTAGCTTCAATAGTATAGCCAAATGGAAATATAACATTTACTAAGACGAGTTTCCAGACACAAAATAGTGAATAACATTAACAATACCATGGTACTTGTACGCATGGAAGAGTGTTGTGGAAAATTGTAGAGGAGTAAGAAAGATGAGGAAAAGATGAAGACGGTGACAAGGATTGCCTGTCTATCGATTCCACCTTTAACTAGGAACAGTGGTTCGGCCGGTTTGCCAGAAGTACTCGGGACCAGTAGTACCTTCCGAACGGTCAGGTCTGCGTACCTCTATACCCAGTCTGATCGGTTCGGTCAAGGTAGCGCACTCCCGGGTGACTTTATCTAAGACTCAACCCTCAGACTTGATACTTGCTCTTAGGCAGGCATAATTCCGTTGGACTTTGAAGCGTGTTACTTGCACAGTGGCTTTTACATATAAGGGTTAGTTGGAGAGCAAAGAACGTTATTTTGTGACAGATGACTGCCCTCGAACCCCCTCCTCCGGGTACTCATTGACCTTGGTATTTCACCACGTCAGATTGGAGGCAGTTGCGATCCGTTACTGTCGATTACTGTTTATCTGTGTGACTTAAAAACATGTGACAAAGTTGACGATGCCGCCAAGTGTAAGGTTCGCAGCGCTATTAGTTGACGATGCCGCCAAGTGTAAGGTTCGCAGCGCTATTAGTTGACGATGCCGCCAAGTGTAAGGTTCGCAGCGCTATTAGTTGACGATGCCGCCAAGTGTAAGGTTCGCAGCGCTATTAGTTGACGATGCCGCCAAGTGTAAGGTTCGCAGCGTTATTAGTTGACGATGCCGCCAAGTGTAAGGTTCGCAGAGCTATTAGCTTTTGGAATGCAAAAACGTTCGTCCCATGAAATCTTTATACAGATATCTGAGGTTTGTGGTAATGAGTGAAATGTGTGTTAGAAAATGGCGGTGTGTGATGACGAGTCGACCAATATTCACGATGAGAAAGTTTGAACCGACCCAAGGTTGTGACTGACGAATTCAAAGCAAGCTTTGAAATGAATATTCAAATTCGTAAACATTTCACAGTTAGTGGCTGCACTCCTTCTTTTCTGACATTTCGAAAAGTGTGATGTACGAAACTGTGATGAGTTGAGTTATAAACAATTGTGTTCCACGGGGGTTCCTCGAGTGTTGTCATAACAAGATAAAAACAAATGATTGGGAGCTGCACTGACATTCCTCACTTGCTATGGCGTGGATGGAGACGAACTGTCACACCCTTACTAATGATGAGACTAGGGTCACATCACTCCAGAAACTAAGGGTAAGTACGTGGAGTGGTATCATTCGCAATCACAGACGAAACAGAAAACAAAATTCTGTGCACCGGGAAGGTTATGGTAATTATGATTTGTTTCCTTAAGGGCACCTTGCTCAAATACTAATTGCCAAGAAGGCAGATGATAGATGCAGCTGCCTTCTGTGAGGCACTTCATCGACTTCAGGGGAATGACAGCATAATACTGGCCAGTGGGTCAAGCTCACCCCTGACAATGCAAGCCCCATGCAGTGTCATTGAAGAAGGACTTGCTTTCGCAATATAAGAGATACATCTTTGAACATCCCCCATGCAGACCAGACCTACGCCTAGTGATTACCACTTATTCCCCAACTTGTAATGTTTCTTGGTATAACACTACGAAAGTAATGATGAACTTAAATAATCCATTATTCAGTTGCTGGTAACATGTTGTCGGCAACAAAGTACGCAGACGACATGGAAAAGCTGGTGAAAAAGTATAGCAAGTGTTTAAAACTGAACGTTGACTGAGGAAAAGTAGGTCACGTACCAGAGTGTTTATGTAACAAGTTTTATTTCATTACATTAAATAATAATCTGTTAAGGGAAAGACGCTCTTTACTTCCGAGCAACCAGAGTAGTTTCACGTATACAACTTACTTAAAATTACATGAACAGAGGATTCGAAGATAATTAAAGCAAAGAACTGTAATACAACTCTTCAGGCACGTAAAGAGTGAAATAGTTTCAAGCAGAAAGTAAAGGCGTTTTCATAAATACTAAGGAAAAATATGAAAAGTGAAATGCTTTGCGCAGATACGTTGTACACATAAGAGTACATGTTAAAGTGTAAACGTAAGCCTAAGGGCTGTTACACAGACTTTATTAGTGAACAAAGTAAAACAATGGTACAAGGAAACATTATATTTTTTATAAAATCTATAGATTGCAGTAGCGTTCTATAATAAATAAATAACAATAACCCTTGCAATAAATATGTACACAGCCTTGATATACATTTCTCTAACACTGTTTAGCATCATCAGAACGTTTCAAACAAACTGGAATTTAAAAGCTAGAAATCTAATGACTACGCGAAAAGTACATCAAGGGTGTTAAAATATTTATAGCAAAGACTATTGTTGCTTATTTACCTATTACGTTTTTTGTATATTAGACGAAGAAGAAAAAAATGTGTTACGAATATTAAAAAGTAAGACCTGTTTATAAATCTATATAAAAACAACAAAGGCAAATTTAGGAATATAAAGGATATAGAAAGGAGATTTCTCAGAATGTAGGATTTGGATAAATTAGAGGTGAAATGGAAAAAATAATGCACACCCTTTAGGACGAATAAAATTTTGTATCTAATATCATTTACGAAAAAATTATATATCTTTGCAAAAGACAAAGGGAACTGAATATCAATAAAGTAATAGCAGTTAACTATCGCCACGTAAGATATGAAGCAACATTACATATAAGCGGTAAACCCTACATTGTACCTTGGCAATGATACAATAGAACTTCACACAGCTTCGGGCTACGTTTCCAATAAGGCAAATGTCAATTAATTTAGCTGAAAGGGTGGTGCCGTAGGGTGATATATTTTATATTAAGTGTGACTACAAGGGACGTTATGACTTTACCCTCGATGGAAATATCCACCGGAGGACAATTTCTACTCAACGTTAAACAAAGGTAATGTACACACAAACTGTAAACTTATATCCAAAATATTCCACAGTTAGGATTAGATTTGCGCCCGTCCTAAAATATTCACATATATTTCATATAATATTACCAAAGGAATTGTTTTAACGAGAACTTTCTTTTATATTACATACTCCTTTATATTTTTTTGTATTATATATATTTAGTCTATATACATATATTTGTGTGTGTGTGTGTGTGTGTGTGTGGTTGTGTGAGTGTGTGTGTGTGTGTGTGTGTGTGTGTGTGCATGTGTGTGTGTGTGTGTGTGTGTGTGTGTGTGTGTGTGTGTGTGTGTGTGTGTGTGTGTGTGTGTGTGTGTGTGTGTGTGTGTGTGTGTTTGTGTGTGTGTGTGTGTGTGTGTGTGGTTGTGTGTGTGTGTGTGTGTGTGTGTGTGTGTGTGTGTGTGTGTGAGTGTGTGTGTGTGTGTGAGTTGTGTGTGTATGTGTGTGTATGTATGTATGTGTGTGTGTGTGTGTGTGTGTATGTGTGTGCGTGTGTGTGTGTGTGTGTGTGTGTGTGTGTGTGTGTGTGTGTGTGTGTGTGGGTGGTTGTTTGTGTGGTTGTGTGTGTGTGTGTGTGTGTGTGTGTGTGTGTGTGTGTGTGTGTGTGTGTGCCAGCGTATGGTCGAGCACGAGTTTGTGTGTTTGTGCGCGCGTGTGTGAGTCTGTGCGTGTGTGCGTGCGTGCGAGCGTGTGTGTGTGATATACTACTACGTTATTTGACTTCCATTATTATTATTGTATCTAAAATAATTGACATTACTTTAAAATAAGAGACTATTGCTTTGAGTTAGCAGTGTCTCTGGTCTGTCCATGAAAATACTTGTAGTTTTCCGAGTGGGGAACCGGTAACACTGAACAAAATTCTAAGACATGTAAAATTAAAGAACTAGTTTTCTGGACTGAGCAAAGGATTTGTGAACTATACCAAAATAGGCTCTTCGGGCATACTCCTTATACCCACTGTAATAAAAATAATTAACTAACTTGTGTTAGTAGATTTTGTTCTAACAATTGCACATTGTTGCACATTAGTACATATATTGCACGAAGTTAATTCACTAAACCAAGTGATAATATAGGCCTAATTGTATGTCGTTGCCATATCTGCGCTGATCGTTTCTTTTTTTTCAATTCAAATCAGAAATCATAACTGAAAATATTCGTGATAATAATGGTTTGCATAACTACGTAATTTAATTATTGATATTATTAACGTTTTTATTTGTAATACCAACATTAAATTTTATTTCAATGTGCATAAATAAAGCATTTGATGGTGTAAAAGGGTAAGTAAAATATAGAATTGGCTGAAACAAATTCTTTATTGTCTTATCGACCAGAAGGAAATACCGCCCGAGACATATCTAAACCTAGTGATATACATGTTTGCAGTAATCGATTTAATTGGTCGAGTATTTAATTTTGCAAACCTTCGTGCTGTAACTGCAGTGACGGGAGATAAATGAATCTACGTAATTGTGTGATCGATGCGACTTGAGACTACGACCGTTACAACTCGTGCATTTGCCTTGAGAGGGGTTGAAATTTTTCATGGTGCAAGAGGTATGTTCAAGAAGGGAGAATCAATAAAAAAGCCGCTTCTTTATTGAAACATTGAACTTAGTAAGCTGAAAACCTACTGAGCAGCACCTCGTCGATTTGGTGACTCTTGTCCTCATTAATCTCATGACTCTTACCTTAATTGATCTCATGACTATAGTCCTCAATTATCTTATGACTCTTTTCCTAATTAATCTCATGAATCTTACCTTAATTGATCTCATGACTATAAATACATTTGGAATGAAATTCTGGAGAAGCTATTACGTAATAGGCCACCTGTTCCTAGGAGGAGCTTCTCAGGATGCAGTTGTATATGTTGTAACGACGTCCACGTCGCACTAATCCAGAGCTAAGGCTGTGCTTTATGGCCCACTAGAGGCGCCACTATGGTAGTAATAGATTACTACAGATGTTACTACTTTCCTAATCACCTGTATCAATCATTCACTCTAATACCCTTGATCTGTGTTACTCGAGACTGCCCGTGTTCAGTTTAGTGCTTCTCGTAAACCTTATGGCCATATCACTTGATACGGCTAAACTCAAACCATATGGGTAGATATTTACATATGTGAAATGAAAGGGATGTTCGTAGTGAACCGTGTTATTGGTATGCTTGAATACCCATACTCTCATAAAAAAGGAAATTTAAATTTGAAAGAATCTATTTACGAAACTCTTAGCCGACATATTTAGTATACATACGAAATTGTTTTCACCTACATGAAATACAATTAATGTCAATTCTATGTTCATTTAATGTAAACTTAAATATCGTAGTTGGTGCCTCGCGTGTTCAAAATCGTGTTCAAGCATTAGAAATCATGTGAAAACACTAAAAATCTTGTTCAAGCATTAGAAATCGTGATCAAACAAGCACTAAAAATCGGGTTCAACCACTAAAAATGTGTTCAAGCACGAAAAATCGTGTTCAAGCACTATAGATCTTATTCAAGCATTAGAAAAAGTGTTCAAGCTAGAGAAAGCGTGTTCAAACACTAAAAAGCGTGTTCAAACGAGCATTAGAAATCGTGTTTAGGCACTAGAAATCGTTTTCAAGGACTAGAAATCGTGTTCAAGCACTAGAAATCATGTTAAAGCACTAGAAATTGTGTTCAAACACTATAAATCGCCTTTAAGTACTAGAAATTGTGTTCAAACACTAAAAAATGTGTTCAAGCACGAAAAATCGTGTTCAAGCACTATAGATCTTATTCAAGCATTAGAAATCGTGTTCAAGCACTAGAATTTGTGTTCGATCACTAGAAATTGTGTTTAGGACTAGAAATCGTGTTCAAGTACTAGAAATCGTCTTCAAGTACTAGAAATTGTTTTCAAACAAGTAGTAGAAATCGTGTTCAAGAACTAGAAATTGTCTTCAAGCACTAGAAACCGTGTTCAAGCACTAGAAATCGTGTTCAAGGACTAGAAATTGTTTTCAAACAAGCAGTAGAAATCGTGTTCAAGAACTAGAAATTGTCTTCAAGCACTAGAAACCGTGTTCAAGCACTAGAAATCGTGTTCAAGGACTAGAAATTGTGTTCAAGCAATAAAAATCGTGTTTAAGCACTAGAAATCGTGTTGATTTTCTATGGAGATAACTCTATAATTATAGTATGATAGTAATGTGATTATAAGGTTATGTAGTAATACAAAAAAAAAATATTTATGAGTAGCACAAAATAACATCTGAAATAATTTTGTTCATTAAAAATGCGGTAGGTTCGTGAGTCAGGTATCATTTATTGCAAATTTGTCAACGTTGCGATGACTATATTACGAAGCTCATTCAGACATTTTGAAATATACAACATATGCCAACGTTTAAATTATTTAAATTTACAATTTCTTAATAAAGTAGAACAGACAACATGACTAATTTAATAATAGTAAGTTGCTATGAAATAGTATTCGAACATGTTCAATTCGAATATAAATAATTAAATAATTCTTGTATTTGAATAACCTTAGTATATATATATATATATATATATATATATATATATATATATATATATATATATATATATATAGAACATAATTAACATATAATTCTTGTATTTGTTTTTTGACTATGTTCTTTATTAATACACAAGAATACATATTGTTATATATATATATATATATATAAATTAGTTTTTGCGTGCGTGCGTGAAGGAGTGTGTGTGTGTGTGTGTGTGTGTGCGTGCTTTGCGCGCGCTCGTACGTATGTGTTACTCTGGTCACATAACTGGACAGTGATTCATATATTTTGAAAATGCTAATAATGTAAATTAGCGAAAAGCTTCAATGAACAATAAAATGAAGTAATATTCGTATATTCTTGTTTATGAAAATTATTTTATGTCACCATATATATATATATATATATATATATATATATATATATATATATAAATATATATATATTTATAATTATTTCATTAATTAAATTGAGTATAATTTTAGTTTTATATGGGAAAAAAACTTTTCGCAAAAGGGCCAATTTTTGCAATATAGTTATTTGGTCTTAAAATAAGTGATACCATATGATTTCATAAAGCAGCTAATTTTATGTTAAGGTTATGTGGTAGAACAGCTGTTTTAACTGATAGGTTATGTTACTTTATTTATATTAATTAATAATTATTTATTAAAAAGTCTCTTAAAAATTGTTTCTTTATTGACCTTAATAGGAATTGATTTTATTTTATTTTTTGTTTTTTATATTACTTGTTTTAGTTTTAAGTATCTGTAGGCCTATATTTATTATTAATTCTTATATTTAGTTCTTCACTTATCAATCTAGTCAGGTAAGAATTATTGTATCACCTTTTACTAGTTTCATCTGTGTTCCGGGTTGCCCACAAATGAAATAAAAGGTAAACTAAGGGCTGTAAACCAACCCACATTAATCAAGTTGTCCGGATCATTGGTTTATCCCCCAAAGGCATGTTCGGCTAATTTGTGGTAATAGTCAATTACATTTAACCTAATATATGTGCGCCGCCAGGGTCTGTTCGTTTTGTGAGGTTACTAATCCTTAATCAAATTGACGAATACATACCCTGATTGTATCATACATCAGTTTTGTAATTACGACCTTCCAAAAATGTTTGTCGTCTTAGACACTGTTATATTTTAGTGGCAATTAAATTGTATTCACTTATGTTTTAATACTCGGTGATCAGTAGCTTTCAGTGATTGGAGGTTTTTATTTTCTAATATCATTTATTTTAAAAGTATTTTATCTTCTTTATTGAATATCTCTGCAACAATGTTATCTATATATCTTTCAGAATTATTTAGATGCTATATATGACACCACTTGACTAGCACTCTGGATACGTCAGCTCTCCAAGATGTTTATAGTGACTAAGATATAGTTTTGATGATGTATAAACCACATGAGGAAGAAGCAAAGTCTATAGAAACCACGAAACTAAAGGAACTGTTCAATCAGGTATTTTTGAAACACATAACAGATGAGAAAATGAGTAAAAAGATTTCTATTTAGCAATATAGTTTTGCCCATGTATCTTTGTATATTAGAAACTTGAGCAATTTAAAATCAGAGAACAGGACAAATAAACGACTTTTCTAAACAGTAATAGACTCAGAATTTAAAGAGTCGGAAGGAAGGGTGCAGGAGAACCCTCTTATGGTAGTTTTCCAAGATCCTCATCCTTCTTATAAAAAGAAAATCTCATACTCTTGCCTCGAATTTATATCCTGGACAGATTACTGATAAATAAAATCATATGTATTTTTCTATATGTTTGTAATGATCTAATATGTAGTACGACATTTTTGTGAGAAAATAATTATCAACGACAAAATTAATTAGAGTATTTTATTAAATATTTGTTCTTAGGTGTCAGAAAACCACAGTTGTGACAAATAACACATACGTACGAGCGCGCGCAAAGCACGCACACACACACACACACACACACACTCCTTCACGCACGCACGCAAAAACTAATTTATATATATATATATATATAACAATATGTATTCTTGTGTATTAATAAAGAACATAGTCAAAAAACAAATACAAGAATTATATGTTAATTATGTTCTATATATATATATATATATATATATATATATATATATATATATATATATACTAAGGTTATTCAAATACAAGAATTATTTAATTATTTATATTCGAATTGAACATGTTCGAATACTATTTCATAGCAACTTACTATTATTAAATTAGTCATGTTGTCTGTTCTACTTTATTAAGAAATTGTAAATTTAAATAATTTAAACGTTGGCATATGTTGTATATTTCAAAATGTCTGAATGAGCTTCGTAATATAGTCATCGCAACGTTGACAAATTTGCAATAAATGATACCTGACTCACGAACCTACCGCATTTTTAATGAACAAAATTATTTCAGATGTTATTTTGTGCTACTCATAAATATTTTTTTTTTGTATTACTACATAACCTTATAATCACATTACTATCATACTATAATTATAGAGTTATCTCCATAGAAAATCAACACGATTTCTAGTGCTTAAACACGATTTTTATTGCTTGAACACAATTTCTAGTCCTTGAACACGATTTCTAGTGCTTGAACACGGTTTCTAGTGCTTGAAGACAATTTCTAGTTCTTGAACACGATTTCTACTGCTTGTTTGAAAACAATTTCTAGTCCTTGAACACGATTTCTAGTGCTTGAACACGGTTTCTAGTGCTTGAAGACAATTTCTAGTTCTTGAACACGATTTCTACTACTTGTTTGAAAACAATTTCTAGTACTTGAAGACGATTTCTAGTACTTGAACACGATTTCTAGTCCTAAACACAATTTCTAGTGATCGAACACAAATTCTAGTGCTTGAACACGATTTCTAATGCTTGAATAAGATCTATAGTGCTTGAACACGATTTTTCGTGCTTGAACACATTTTTTAGTGTTTGAACACAATTTCTAGTACTTAAAGGCGATTTATAGTGTTTGAACACAATTTCTAGTGCTTTAACATGATTTCTAGTGCTTGAACACGATTTCTAGTCCTTGAAAACGATTTCTAGTGCCTAAACACGATTTCTAATGCTCGTTTGAACACGCTTTTTAGTGTTTGAACACGCTTTCTCTAGCTTGAACACTTTTTCTAATGCTTGAATAAGATCTATAGTGCTTGAACACGATTTTTCGTGCTTGAACACATTTTTAGTGGTTGAACCCGATTTTTAGTGCTTGTTTGATCACGATTTCTAATGCTTGAACAAGATTTTTAGTGTTTTCACATGATTTCTAATGCTTGAACACGATTTTGAACACGCGAGGCACCAACTACGATATTTAAGTTTACATTAAATGAACATAGAATTGACATTAATTGTATTTCATGTAGGTGAAAACAATTTCGTATGTATACTAAATATGTCGGCTAAGAGTTTCGTAAATAGATTCTTTCAAATTTAAATTTCCTTTTTTATGAGAGTATGGGTATTCAAGCATACCAATAACACGGTTCACTACGAACATCCCTTTCATTTCACATATGTAAATATCTACCCATATGGTTTGAGTTTAGCCGTATCAAGTGATATGGCCATAAGGTTTACGAGAAGCACTAAACTGAACACGGGCAGTCTCGAGTAACACAGATCAAGGGTATTAGAGTGAATGATTGATACAGGTGATTAGGAAAGTAGTAACATCTGTAGTAATCTATTACTACCATAGTGGCGCCTCTAGTGGGCCATAAAGCACAGCCTTAGCTCTGGATTAGTGCGACGTGGACGTCGTTACAACATATACAACTGCATCCTGAGAAGCTCCTCCTAGGAACAGGTGGCCTATTACGTAATAGCTTCTCCAGAATTTCATTCCAAATGTAATATTATATTTTATGTAGTCCAAATACTATCCTGCTTTTATTTTGAGTAAAAAAAAATGCTTTTTATAAATCAAATGCATTTTAACCGCATTTGTTCTGTATTTAACATAGAAGGCACGACAAAAAATAGTTTGCAATTTATTCACAGAATATTATTGTTCTTTCTGTTTTGATATAAAAAGCCATTTTATATTCCTTCCTAGTTCACACTCTTTATATATATATATATATATATATATATATATATATATATATATATATATATATATATAGTTCCAATTTTCAATCGTTAGTATTCATACACTCAGCTTCAAATACATTTTTGTAACTTGTAGTGGATGGCAATTGATGTTACTACAGTTGTTTTTCTAATATTCGTTCATTAGTTATTTTAATAATTAATTAATTTTAGTTTTATAAGGGAGAAAAAAGTTTCACAAAAAAGGAAAGGTATGAAATCTACTTATTTCGTCCCATTTGTCTGAAAGTAAATGCTAACATATGATTCCATGAAACAGCGGATTTTATGTTATAGGTTATGTGGTAGAACAGATGTTTTACCACATAGGTTATGTAACTTGATTAATATTATATGTTACTATTTTATAAAAAGTAACTAATCTAAACTTGCTCGTTTGATACATGTGGGGTTTTACTTTAAAACATTTTTGTTTATATTCTTGTTCACTTTATAAAATCAACTTGAAGTTTCTTTCTTAGCTTTAAATAAAATATTTTTTGCTCTAATCGAACCTATTCATATCACTCATTCTTTTTCAAAATTGTCATATTATAAGTTATAATTCTTGGCACTCGGAAGCGATAATTTCGTTAAACTAACATGAATTTGTTAAGCTACTATAACTAAACTAAAAACTGTCATCTTCAATAAGATTTGTCGATCATATCACTAGTTCTCTGGCGTTAATGAAACCATCAATCCGATTTATTTCCACCAGCATGACACACCCATATCAAACGGATCTGCTAAATCCAGTAACATTTAGAAATATATTTATTTTCCGCTATATTTGGTCCCAATTTACAGTGTGATTTGATGTATCCAATTACTCTGTCTTTTGATTGGAGATTTATTGCAAACATCAAACAAAAATACATATTTGATGTTCTAGCAGCTAATTTCAAAATACAAAAAACTTATATTTTTAAATATGTATTTTCTAATAAGGGTTGTAAACCTAACCCTAAGGCTAAAATTTAATTTTAAGTTTATCTAATTTAAAATTTATGGCTTTAGACAATCCACCTGTACAAAAGTATTGTTGTTTGAAATTATATAAACTGTGTATGCTTGCCTTTATAAGAGACAGATTTACCTCCTCCCGCCATAATTAGTAGCCCCCACTAATTACAAAGAAAGTGCTCCCAAAATGAACTTCAAATGTGAATAGGCCCTATTTATTTTCTCAGTTACATAAAAATCCTCCATCCATTCTACAGAGGACATTGTCCCTCCTGCAACCATTAAAAGACACCCGTCTATGATTGTCTGCCTGAAGTTACACATAAAAATTCGAATATATAGCGTATATATAAAGGCCTATTTATATAATATATTTCCACATTGTGCGAAATAATCATCAACAAAAAAAAATTGTGAATATATTTTATGCTCTGAATGTGGGAAATTAAAATAAATAAATTTAGTAGAAAAAGAATTATTAAATTACTAAAGAAAATAGATATAAATATAAATTAAATAAGCAAATGAGTTAAAGATAATTAAATTTTATAAAAATAATACAGCAATAGAAGAGAGTATATTTAATATGTATATTAAATTTTTAGGTGATCATATAAAACACATTTAAATATAGATATTTTCAAATAACATAAAAAATAATGACAATAATATAAACCTAAGAAATTATAATACACATAATATAGGTGATAAAAGTAGAATTTATAAAACAAAAGGTGACAAATATCATACATATTATATTGGATAAAACCCAAACTAAAATTAAGAATCGGAGTCAGAAACTTTATATTCATATATAAAGCTGAAGATCTATAGAATAGAAATCCATAATATATATATATATATATATATATATATATATATATATATATATATATCATGGTCATACATGCAATTTAAAAACAAATACTTTTTTCAACAATATGGCTAAAAACAAGAAGATTCAATGGAGTATAAAAAATATTTGAATATTTATAATATAAATTAAATGTAAACGTTATAACATATATAAAAATCTATAAGATTTTAAAAGCATATAAATGTGAATAAAACTGACTACTTAATTATTTTTTTTTACTTTAACTTATTATTTAATGTTTTGAAAATGCAAGGACAATCCAATGAAAACGTTAAATATATTTTATATTTCCTTCGTTACATTTATTATATTTTAATAAATTATATTGCGAAAAACTATACCAATTTCTGCGTGTGCGTGTGTGTGTGTGTGTGTGTGTGTGTCTGTGTGTGGATAAGGGGGTACGTGTGCGTAGAGGGTAAATTGCTTTTACGAACTACATATTATATCTTTGTTACTTCTTCAAACACTCGAGCTAGAAGATCATATTTAGGTTAAATCTAAATATAACACCATAGTGCGAGTATTAGATGATATAATATCTAGTTCGTATTTATGATTGTAGTAGCATTGGAGAATGAGTTTTTGTGCGATTGAAGTAGACCAGTAGCTTCCAGTTAGTTTTAGCTGTAACAGCGTGCGAATCTCTCTTGATGACGTCAATAATAAACTCATGAAAACCTTTAAACACGTTCTTTGTAAATATACTTGATGCTAAAATGTCTATACTCCTGTATTTACTCAATTAATATGAAACATTTTTTAAAACCTATTTCTACTTGGATCAACAAAGAATAATTCAATTTTAGTTACTTTGTTTACAATTACAATTAATATGCTCGTAGATATGTATATACATATGACAGAATCACAATGTTTTGTGGATAACAAAGTAAAGATAATTAATAAAATTAATTATCTAAATTTGATTATTAAATTATTATTTGCAAAAACTGTAATAATATCAACTGTCATCAACTACAAGTATAATAAATTGTATTTTAACTTGAGTGAATAAATAAAGAGCATTTTAATAACGATTTAATATTTAAGCAATAAATACTCTTAGAGAGAGTTTGAACTAATGGTAGGAATTGAATAAATATTTCTACGCCTATGACATTAACATTTTTTTAAAATACTAATTTCAAATCATTTTGTATACTATCAATACTTCAAACTATTAAACAATATTGCCCTTATAATCCAAGAAAGGAAACAGTAGCATAATAAATTTCTCATTAGTTAACGCAACTTTGAATTATTCATTAACAATTTTTTTGTCAGAGCAGCTTCATAGATATTATTTATTCAGAGCGATGAAAGGTTCGGACAAGATGAATAAATAATTGAGTAATATAATATTAATTGAATGAATAGGTAATAAATAGGTATAGCAAAGCTTCCATCGTAAAATATAGATATAAACATTTACACTTGAATATAAAAATGCTTCCCATAATAAGCTTCATTTCCTTATATTACTAACAATAGAACCACAAAATGTATACCATTTGCAACATTTTTTATCATTATTATATTTTAAACTTCTACAAAATATAACGAGCCTTTGTGAGAGCGGAATATTTACATCCTTGACGTTAAGGAATTAGTATTTTACTTTTTATATAAATATAATAATGGTTTGTATTAGGAAGCAATAAATGTAATGGGTATAAAATTTGGTTTTTAACTACGGTTAATTCTTTAAATGGGTTTAGTTATAAAGAAGGGATAAAACCTATTTTCTAATTAATAATTATGTAAGATAATACAAGCACAATTCCTGTTGTAATTTCGTTAGAAAATGATTACACCACAGTTATTCAAGTTATTGTATAATTACAGTTTAAAATTATGTAATAAAGTATAATTATATGGTAGTACTTCCTTTCCTAGTACTCTAACAAAAGGATTATTTATTTAGAATACGTTATGTTGGATGAAGGTTTTAATGATTGTTGTAGTTTTGTTTTATGCAGGAAAATTTCTAGTTTTTATTAAAAAGTAGGATATAAATATATTATTTACTTTATTGAAATTATATTATCTTTATATTTGTATATTATGACATAATTCAAACATTTTAATATAGATATTGGTAACGAATTTGAGAGAGTATTACAGACTTTAAATTCCCAACTAAAGTGTGTTTTACCTCTATACTGTACTGCCAACGTCGCCCTGATCATATATTCCGTAAATACTACAAAGGAAAGCCCCGATAGAGTCCAAATCCAGGTAAAACACTCTCCCCGCTCGTATTAGGGAGCAAACAATCTGGAAGGTACTCCCTAGGGAGACCCCTCGCAACACAGATTTTATGTGGGTTTTCTCTTAGACAACAATGCAATATGCTAACTCTAATTGAAGGAGATCATTTATTCAATTCCTTCTATAAGTTCACACTCTCCCTATATAAATAGTTCGTTCAATTTTTCGATCGTTAATAAAGTACTTTTTATTCATCGACTCAAGTTCAAATTCATGTTTTTAAGCTTATAGCGAATGACACTTGATGTTAGCACGGTTTTTTAAAATGATAATTCACTATTTAAATTTAATTAACTAGTTTTAGCTGTATATAGGAGCAAAACGTTAACAAAGGGGCAAGGTATGCAATATAGTTATTTCATACCATTTTGCTTAAAATAAGTGATAACATATGATTTCATAAAACAGCTGAATTTATGTTATAGGTTATGTGTATACCAGCTATTTTAACGCATAAGGTATGTTCCTCTATTAATATTAATTGTAATTATTTAACAAAAAGTTACTAAATTTAAAGTTTTCTTTTTTCATCCAAGCAAAAATTTATTTATTTTTTAAAATGATTTGTTTTTAGCAATTGATTGTTATGCTTCCATTTAAAACTAATTCATCACACCAGCATGAGGTTAGTGTCCGTAAAATAATTTGAGCACTATAAATAAGGGATAATACAATTTTGAAAGACATATTACCACATATTCTAAGTAACAACTCACTGAAATTACATCAGGATGGGGCACGTATCATTAAAGTGGACACCCTCTTACGTCACATATTGAAAACTATTAAATTTTAAAGAATACACACACACACACACACACACAAACAAACACACACACACACACACACACACACACACACACACACAAACTCACAAACAGAAGGTTATTTTGAAAATATCTCGTAGCCCAGGAAAAACAGATCAAATCGGGATCTTATGCAATTGAGAATGTAGGTACTTACTTAAAATTTGTAACTACATATTAAATGTATTGAGCTAATTTGTTCGAGAACATATTGGGATGTTTATATTAGCAAAACGTGCCCTTACATTACGATAACATTTTTGGTGTACCTATTCAAAAATACTACCACATTGCTTTATGGAGGTTTCAAACTCTATTTGTCGGATTGTCCAACGTAATTATCCCACCACCAAGGAGGGAGTTTTATAAAGATATCGAACTGGGTTATAAAGTATTAATTATAGCACTGTGATAGTGTGCTGGGCTTATAATACTGATATACTTGGTTTGAATCATAGGGTGGAGGTTGACTTTTTCATAAAGTGACTTATGCTGGCCGTAACGTCAGAGGCTGCGCTGAGCCCTATATCAGAGGTCTTCAAATGTCGGCCCGCGGTCCAAGTCTGGACCGCGAGCTCGTTTTGAACGGCCCGCGCCAAATATTTAAGTTGTCTCACAACGACACAACTTTGCACACTGACGCAGGAGGCGTGACACCAAGGGACATGTGGTCAAACAATAGTTTCCCCCACTCTCCCTCCCCACCACAGCGTAATTCCCGTTATTTATGGGTCCCCTTACCCGGACGTCTGGTCTAGCGACAGTCTCTTAATATCGGTGTCGGACGTCGATGTCATTGTCACTCTTGAGCTATCTGCTGCTAGTACATAGTGGACAATATTTCAGTGCCGTTGTCTGCATTTATTGTGTTTAACGTTTTGTCGGGTGTGTTGTAAGTTTTAAAAGTGAGTTGTTTAAGTTTGTCAACAGCTACTGTGGAAGGTAAGAAAAGAAAGGTTGACAGCGAAAATAGACAATTCCTATCAGAATGGACTGATAAATATTTGTTTATACTCCCAAATCGCGCTGGTGCCGTACCTGTATGTTTAATATGTCAGCAGACTGTATCCGTTGTCAAAAGTGCGAACGTCAAACGTCACTTTGAGACAAAACACTTTGAAAAGTTTCCAATTGGCAGCAATTTACGCAAATCCAAAGTTGATTCCTTATGTGCCAGTTATTCAACTTCCACTCAAATAATGAATCGGTCTATGACAGCGCAGGAAAAATGTGCAGAAGCGTCCTTGCGTATTTCTTGAACTCTCGCTAAACATATGAAACCTTTTAGTGATGGAGAAATAGTTAAAGAATGTATGTTAGCGGCTGGGAGTGCATTATTTGACACCAAACAGGACGTTGTTGACACTATTAGTCGTATTCCTCTTTCAGCAGCTACAACTGCTAGAAATACAGAGATATTAGCAGATTAAAATAATAAAATGTTAAGGCAGGTTTTAGCAGATACAGAGTTATTCATTGGCCATAGATGAGTCATGCGACATCACTGATATGGCCCAGCTAGTAGTTTTTGTGAGATTTTTAGATAAAGCTAAAGACCAATTCATTGAAGAACTTTTAACTATCATACCAATGGAAGGTCAAACCCGTGGAGAAGACTTGCACAAAGTTTTAACGGAGTTTTTTGAAAATGCTAGTTTTGATCCTAAAAAGTTAATTTCGATAACAACAGATGGTGCTCGTGCAAAGACTGGTAAAAACAAAGGTTTGGTTGGTCAAATAAAAAGTGACGCTAAATTCAATGAAAATCTGCTATTCTACCATTGCATCATTCATCAAACTGTTTTGTGCTGCAAACTGAGCCCTTCTTTTGAATGTAAAATGCAGGTTGTGATTAAGATCATCAACTTCATTCGTTCAGTCTTCTCTACGCCACCGTGAGTTCAAAGCTCTCCTTCAGGAAACTAATGTACAGTTTGAAGACTTGCTTCTTCATAACAATGTTCGGTGGTTGAGCAAGGGTTTGGTTCTTCAGCGGTTTTTTGCAGTTATTAACGATATTAGAGTGTTTCTGTTTGAGTGCAAAGAAGACATCGCAAGTGAATACTTAAGCTTCCTACTTGACACAGAACAGAATGTAGCTACGATTGCCTTTCTAACAGATATCTTCAGACATTTGAATTTCTTTAACTTAAAGCTACAAGGGAAAGGTCTGCTTGTGTGTGAACTTTACACGGAAGTTAGGAGTTTTTCAAACAAAATTGGTATCTGGTGTGAAGATATCTCTGATGAACGATTGCACTTTCCTAACCTAAAATCTATTAGTGACGAAACTGATGGTATTGATAGCAAACCATTTGAAAATTGTTTGAAAGATTTGAAACTTGAGTTTGAAACTACGTTTTCTGATTTTGGGAAAATAGGAAATGTTGTACAAGTCCTTAACTAATGCTTTTCTTTAAAACCAAATGGTGAATGGACAAGTGTAGCAGCGAAGATTTTCCACTCAAATAAGGCTGCCTTGCAAATGGAGATGGTCGACTTTTAAGAAGACATCGGCTTGAAGGACAAATTTAGTCAAGTCCCCAAAGATCTTCCTTGTGACCAGTTTTTGATTAGGTATGTTAGCCCTGAGAGATACCCGGAGATGAGAAAATTGGCAATTAAGTTGTGCACAATGTTTGGCTCAACGTACCTGTGTGAGTCAGCGTTTTCAAAAATGAACTTATTTAAAGATCGTTTTAGATAACGTCTGACAGATAATCATCTTAACAACTTGCTTAGAATTAGTTGTACAACCTCAACTCCAAACTTCAAGGAAGTTGTTCAAACTAAAAAATGTCATTTTTCTCACTAAAATTATTTTATATAAGTTTCAAGATATATTGTTCTCTTATTGTAGTATCTTTTGAGTCTAAATATAAACAAATTACTTTACTTCTTTGTTCAAATGTGTTTAAGTTCTTTACCCCATGAATATATATATATATATATATATATATATATATATATATATATATATATATATAAAGGCCCGCGGCGGACTTTAGAAAATCTAAAACGGACCCTGACTAAATGTAATTGAAGACCACTGCCCTATATCATTCCTAACTTTACAAGAAGACTAAAACTTAAAGAACCATTGGATACCCGTGGAATAAGAGAAAAGAGTCCCGGAAAATACCAGGATAAGGTCGGAATGAGAGGGGTCCCTACTGATCCCAAGGGAATACCGAATAGGCCTATCTTTAGCTTGGTTTCTCAAAAATAGGTTTCGTATTCTAGTTACAAATATAAACAAAAGTTTTACAATTTTTATATACATATACCAATTTTTATATATAACAATTTTTTATGTAACTTATGTAGACCCTTATTAATAATAAAATATCTTTCATTTTTTCCTGATAAGTATAGGCAAAAATACATGTCTAATCTCAAAATCATTCAAAGTCCAAACTTCTTAATTAGTGGCGTATTAGATTTTAATAAAACAAAAATTATTTATTTTCTCTCACAGGGTGAATATTGATTTGTTTTGTTATTCCGTTATTTCAAAGAGCAGAGGAAAACAAAATAAATTTCTTCAGCTAGTCTGCTTAAAAGTAATAGTACAATTTATCTGACGTACAATTTGAATAGTCAGTGCTGGGGCAAGAACAGTGTGTAATAAAAAATTGTCTCCACACAGAACGAGGTAACTTCAGTCACTGTCTATGTTAGAGTCCGTAGAATCTTGAACATTACTAAAGCATAACATTCTTAGCAGCTAACCTCTTGAACACACCTTGTTTCCGATGAAAGATTTCAACCCCTCACTCGCCAAAGTTTGCGAGTTGTAACGGCCGTAGTCTCAAGTCGCATCGATCACACAATTAGTTTGATTTATCTCCCGTCACTGCAGTTACAGCCCGAAGGGGCGCAAACTTAATTTATACGATAAATTTAGACAGATTACTGCAATGCTTTATATCCCGGGCTTAGATAGGTCTCGGTCGGTATTTTGCTTTTACATGGCTCGATCACGTAACA
This sequence comes from Prosapia bicincta, assembly GCA_036971475.1. Classification (NCBI taxonomy): domain Eukaryota; kingdom Metazoa; phylum Arthropoda; class Insecta; order Hemiptera; family Cercopidae; genus Prosapia; species Prosapia bicincta. The sequence continues at coordinate 161,921,213 of JBAIZL010000004.1, forward strand.
GTAGGCATCTCAAGTTCATCTCGCCCCGATCTGTCAAGTTGTTTGCATTTAGAAACCAAGAAAATATCGAATCCGGGGTATCGTATGTGAATCCTGATTTGCATTTTTCTTGTCTTTCTTTCTTCGGGCGACCGAAGATAGCCAGGATAAGCCATCGAAGCGAGAAAAACAAATTTCGGAATGAGAAAATACGGTTTCTGTATGAGAAAGGCGAGTTTCTGTATGAAAAAAGAGAGTTTATGTATGAAAAAGGATAGTTTCTGTATGAGAAAATAGAGCTTCTGTATGAAAAAGGAGAGTTTCTGTATAAAAAAGGAGGGTTTATGTATGAGAATAGAGTTTTACTGTATGAGAAAGGAGAGTTTCTGTATGGAAAATGGGATCTTCTGTATGAAAAAGGACAGTTTATGTATGAGAATAGAGTGTTACTGTATGAGAAAGGATAGTTTCTGTATGAAAATAGAGTTACTGTATGAAAAAAGAGAGTTTCTCTATGAGATTACACTGTTAATGTATGAGAAAAGAAAGTTTCTGACTAATACAAAAACAGTTTCGGAAAGGACAAACTGGGAAAACTCATTGCCGCGTAACAAAAGAACATGTTTTCAAAATAAAACTCAAGACAATACAATACGTTTTACTGACACACTCTTATGTTCAAAAATACCCGAACTCAAAATGTATATACTGTAGATACAAACTTCAAATATAAAAGTATGGTGATACACAAAATAACCTGTAGCTTTTAATTAAAATTCTTCCTTGTTTATAAAATGGCAGCTATACATATTATTAGTCTACAAATGCTGTTTACAACACTGCGTTGTTTCAGTTGAATGGGTAAATTTGAGCTGCTATAGTTAATGCACTTGTTTGTGCATGCTTTATTGGGCTTACTCTCACGCCCCATTTGCTGTGCACTCAGCTGTATTCCTAATGCCGATGTCTGAACGCACAATGTATTGTAATCAATATAAGACCCGCCCGTTTGAAGATTGTTTGTGTTCTGTTTTGTTTAAATCTATTAAAAAATAAATAAATATTATTTGTTCACTCTTTCTGGCAACATATTTACGCAATAAAATAATGAGTTAGATTGTAACTTGAAGCGAATGTGGCGTACGAATACAACATTTTAACTAAAAAAATACTTGTTTGTTTTGGTTTGCAAATAAAATGTAAATAAGGGTTTGAATAAAACCTTTATTTGTGGTTAAGACGTTTTATTTATCTATGTATATATATATATATATATATATATATATATATATATATATATATATATTTATTTATTTATATATATATATATATATATATATATATATATATATATAGAAATGAATATTTGTATGTATAGGCCTTTATGCGTTAATAAACCACTGATCCGACAGCCGTGAAACGTTGGAAAATTGTTGAGTACATTCCTGGGAAGGTTTCTGGTGGCAAAACAATTTTTTCGAACACTTTAAGTGTCAACATAGCATAGAATATGACGTTTTATCTTATCGTACGACATTTCATTGAATTCATTCCAAATTTCGGTTGCTAGGTAACACTCAACAGTCTAAAAGTAATTTCCACACATTTCAAACAATATACAAGAAATATTGTACATCCGAGTGCACTTCAATAAACAACATTCAATCAAAAACTTTTGACTGTCACACTTTTCTAGATCGTCTAATATAAGTTCAGGTAATATTATGTTAATAAGATACTAAATTAGGTTTAGCTAATGTTAACAAGCCATTCATTGACTTTCAGGTGGTACGAAGTTCGCCGGGTCAGCTAGCACTAAGAAAAATCAATTACTTAGTTGGAATTTATTGAAATTTTACCAATATAATAATATTTGCTTAATTAAATTGTTACCGCATGAATAACAATATGGCTAATTTGTTGCGTTTAAGGTAAAGTGTAAGTAAGAGGGAGATATAGGGGCATTGTGAAAGGGTTGCCGAAGGGCTTAACAATGTTATCTATAAATTCTATGTAAGTGCCTAAAATATTGTTAGAATAAATATCTAAAGATTCAATTACACTACAATTCACGATGATTAATTTCCAAGTAATACAGTTTAGAAAATTATACACACACACACACACACACACACACACACACACACACACACACACACACACACACACACACACATACACACACACATACACACACACACATATATATATATATGTATATATATATATATATATATATATATATATATATATATATATATATATATATACTTATAGGACTATGGTTACACCGTACTAGTTATTAAATTATTTTAAAAACAACATTCTCAAAGCTTTCATACTGATTTTTAAACATTTAACATTTTTATTTTGAAATATTTTAAAATAATATAAAGCCATATACACATTTTAGTGTAGTCTACGTGTACTGAACTTTTTATCCACATTATTTTTTCTTCTCTTGCGATTTTAATATGTTTTTTTAAATGTGTGATTTATTTTTATACGAAAAATACTGCGTTTTCAAACAATATTTTTTTTTTTAGGACTGTACACTATCTCATTTCTTTATTACGAACTTAAATATTATATTGAAAGTAAAACGTTTTATAAGAGAAAGAAAATATAAAGATTTGAAATGAATTATTATTGTTGGAAAACCATAAATTAGCTCCAACGTGGATTTCATGGACAGAAGCAAGAAACTTCCTTTAACTAATAAATTCGGAAATCGTTTTTTTGTGGAAGTGTATTTCACATTACGGAAATCGTCGTCCGGAAGTAGAACAAGATATAGTGCCGGATACTTGGTCTAACTTCGGCTACTGATACGACAAGAGTTTATTCCTAGTTACACTGTTTGAATAACAAGTAATACAACCAAACTTTTTTAAGGTAAAGTCCTACTTGGGTTATCAAAGAAAAATTGTATTTTAGTTAATTTAATTAATATAAATAAAGTAACATAACCTGTCCTTCAAAACACCTGTTCTACCATATAGCCTATAACATAAAATCAGCTGTTTTTTTAAGTCGTATGTTATCATATATTTTATGCGTTAAAATATACTATAACATAAACATATCTTTATTTGACCAAATAACTATATTGCATACCTTGCCCCTTTTGTAAAAAGTTTCTGCCATGAGCTAAAATTATTTTTTTTAATTAAATATTATTTGAATAAAACTATACTGATATCAAGTGTTATCCTCTATAGGTTAAACAAAAGTGTATTTCATCTTGAGTGGATGAATAATAAGTATATAATTGACGATTGAAAATTTAAACAAGTTATACATAGGGCGAGAGTGAATAGAATGAATTGAAAAAAAGGAGAAACTTAGATGGCGCTTTTATTTTACTGTGTACACAAGGATTCCATTGACGTCAGTACTTGCGGTTGACATATTGGCCTTGTCTAGTGAATAATAAAAACCTGCTTCAGTTAATTCATGTATTATGCACTCTGGGTGACGTAACATCTACGTCATAACTGGACTAATAAGCGGCCTGAGTTTGACAATTATTGGATAGGTATCCACAAGGGTTATGACGCAAGGGACTCACAAATCACATACAGATCTGAGTCCTACAGGGATTTGATGTCATTTTTGTACCAAATTAAAGTCTCGCATTTTTATGCTACGTTGATAGCTTTAAATTGTATAAATTAGAAATATCAACAAACATGTATATGTCAATTAAATATAGTAATATAATTTAATTATTAAATTGATAATTAAACCAAAACATTGTATACTATTCTTGCTTTCATAACATACATATTAAAATAAACACATAGGAAAATTCAAAGTGAAACAGATAAAGACAGAAATCAACACCAGTACTTCTGGTTAACCATTTATTTCTGGTTACAAACGGCCAGTAAAGCAATAGTATTTCGTTATAAAATATTAGAGTTATTTCATATGTTTTACTTTTATTTTTTTTAAATATATTTTTTAATTTATTTAAGTGCATTATGCATTTATTGAGCTTTTGACATATCTGAAAATGACTGTCACTTAGGTTAAAACCACTCTTCTTCCTTTAGGACCAGGGATGTATTTAAAAGGTTAGACTGTGATAAACATATTCAAGATATATTAAACTAAATTTATATGACTTTAACACTTTTTTGAGCATATTCAGTTTTTCATTGAACTTAATAACTTTCATTAAATTACTTTTGTTAGTCATGTTTTCTTATAAATTACATTTTCAAATTGTTTATTGGACTTAAATATTACTAATTTTGAACTTTTTTTTTAAAGAACATTAGTTCAATATGTATTTAAAAATTAATTATAATGCGTTATTAATCAAAAAAAAGTGATAAATAAATAACAATAACCCTTGCTACAAATATTTAAACACCCTTGATGTACATTTCGCCAACACAGTTAGCATCATCAGAAGGCAAACATACTAAGACTAAAAAGAAACAGTACACCTAAAATCGTGATGGGCTACTCCCACTCCTCCGCCCAGCAACCAGTTTGTTGACCTGTACCAGCGCTGCACGTGGAGCAAGACCACACCCACCACTGACTTGTGACAATTCTAAATTAAAACTAATTACAAACTCTAGAGGGTTTGTACAAAATGTACATCAAGGAGATTTAAATATTTGTAGCAAGGGCTATTGTTATTTATTTATCATAATTACGCTACTGTGCTCTGTATAAAATTTCATCAAAAAAAGTGTTAAATTTTTCGAAGAATAGGGTGTTTTTTAAAAAATTACCAAATGATTTTAAAGTTGTGTCTTGTAATCATCTAGAATTCACTGAATAAAGAATAAGTAATTATTGGGTAACTAAGTGAATACTTATGAACCTACTTGCTGATGCGTTTCGAAACATTCGTTTCATTGCCAACCCGCTTTAGACTCCCCCCCCCCCCTATTCTCATTAATCACACGTCCAGCAACCTTGAACCACCGCCGGCAGTAGCGGGTCAATGAAATCGTTGTTTCGAAACGCGTCAACAAGTAAGTTCATAAGTATTCACTCAGTTACGAAATAATTACCTATAAAATGATTTTAATTACAGTATTTAAGTTTTGACTTTCTTAAACCTAATGTGTAACATTTCTTACAAATGTGTTAAAATGTGTTTTTTGTAAGGTGCGGAGTGTCCCCGGATTAGTGTAGCATGTTTTACCAGTAGCCTACCATAATTATAGGGGAGATGCCACAAGATAGATATCATTGATTTTATTGGGACCAGGTTAATTCAGGTATTAGAAATATTTTAGTGGTTAAAAACTGTTAAAATCTATAGCATAATAAATTGTCTTTAAAAAATTGTTTCATTAATTTTTAAATTCAAACACTGTCACATTCGTAATGAATTTAATTATTCAAACTATTGTTATATTCTTGAAGTCATGAAGGGCACATTTAGGAAAATTACCGATTACATTACCGAGCAACGTTACATAAACCGGTATCTGACCCCAGGGAGAGCTTATCAGATTTCGGTGCAGTTGGATAGATTCTAATGACGCCACAGCTCAGAGTTAAGATATGTACTTATGATACACAAGTAGATTATTGCAAGTGTTATTGCAGACTGCCCCAGACAAAATCAATCAATCGTTTTAATACCCCTAACCAGTAAAATCTCTGATAGTTTTCGTTCTGTTCCTATCGAAAGGTTTGTATTACTGAACGAGCACTGCGTGTGTTATTCCTAAATAATATTACCTCCCTAACTCTCTTATTTGTAAGTTATTGGCCCTTTTAGAAGTTCGTATTGACAAATTTATTTTAATAAGTAAGGTCAACTTTTAACTGAAATACCAACCGACAATTCAATTATGGTAATTGTTAATTTTTTCCATTTTTACATTACATTTCTTTCAATTCCTACTTAGTTCACACCCTCCCTATATATATAAATATATATTTATAATCCATTTTAAAAACTTAAATCATACTCATTTACATAAATCGTAAAACGAAATACGATTTAATTTTTGAAAATGGAATCACTCCGAAACGCGTCAACAGAGGAGAATATTTTAACGTTTGTAAATGGCAGAAAACTGTATTCAAATATATAGAAATATTCCTAACAGAAATGAAGATGAGTATATTAACAATATATATATCTTGTTCAAATTTTCAATCGTTAATAAATTACTTTCTATCCATCCCTTAAGTTCAAAAACCTTTTTTAAACTTTTAGTGGATGAAACGTGATATTAATAAAATTTTTCCAAATAATTCGTAATTCATTATTAATTTAATTAATGGTTTTTATACAATAATTAATTTTATTAGTTAATTTTTTTTACTATTTTGCCACAATATTGAGATTTTGTTATATGTAGTCCATATTTTTAATAATTATATCTAATAATTAAAAAGTACCTAATATAAAATATTTCTAAACATTTTTTTTATATATTACTTGTTTAATTTATACTCATATGTCCCAACTTTGTGTGCTCGAACCAAAGCGTCTCCTGACAAATTGGTTTCGACAGTCCCTAATCTATCCTGTAAATCCAGAAGTATTCTCTGCCATCCCCATGAGTTCAGAGATATGCGTTCTACTCCCGAACGATTTTTTTGTAAACTTTTTTATATTAAAAACGTCCAAATCTTTAAACTTTTGATTGTAAACAGTTAGTACTATCTGTCTCTGCGGTATTTCACCTAATTTTTCACGGCCATATTTCAGTACCTTTACAAATGTTGGCGTTAACATTAAAATCTCGTAGGTTTAATCGGATTGGTCTCGGTCACTAAACACCAATAGATTATTATAACACCAAAAAATTAATTTACTTAATTTAAAGTATTTTTAAAGTAGAAATATTCTGACCTGATTGGGTCCAAATAACTGAGATCCATATGCATTTCCTATTAATATATCTTATTCAAATTTTCAATCGTTAATAAAATACTTTTTATTCATTCACTGGAGTTCAAATTTATTTATTTATTATTTTTTTAAAGGATGACGTTTGATGTAAATACAGTTTTTTTCAAATATTATTTCATTATATAAGTTTAATGAAATAATTTTACTTTAATATGGGAGATAAACTTTTTCCAAAGGGGCCAGGTATGCAATATAGTTATTTTGTCCCATATTGCTTAAAATAAGTGATAGCAAATGATTTCATAAAACAGCTGTTTTAACGCAAAGGTCATGTTACTTTTTATAATAATATTTAATAAAAAGTCATTTAAAAAATTGTTTTGCTGACCTAAATAGGAATTTATTTTAATTGTTTTTTCTATTTTACTTGTATTTAAATTGACATTGAATTAAAATTATATAAATACTAGGGAATTCTAAGATCATAATATACCTGGCACTTAGAAGCGAATGCAGTCACGTTTCATTATAATGCTATTAGTTTCCAACTAAAGATATTACAAGTTTTAAATATTTGGCAATGCTCGTTCCTCATACTAAAGATCTAATCATGAAAGTAAACTTTAACAACAGATAAGATCTTTCGATGATTCGGTGTTATTTCTCATAGGTATGGTGAACTTGCAACATAACTCACAGCAATTCTAATTAGATAAATAGAATTGTGTTTTGCCTGTTCGCCCTTTATAAAATTTTTTTTGAAACATATCTCTATATTTTTTTTTTTTTTAATATTTGAACGATTGCCTATTTTTACCTATTCCAGTGAAATTGAAACTGCGATATCGTTTGCATTTGCTATTCTACGATGTCTATAAAAGACATAATAAAATGTTATAAGGAAAATTGAATAAAATACAATTAGTAAAACCCACACAAATCCTCATCACAGGATTTCGTAATATAAATAATAAACAACGTGTATACTGTGGCACGTAAAATGAGTGCAGCAAAATATGCGTACAGGAGGAAACAATAGGAATTGACGAGGGTTAGTCGTAAATTTTATACGCGAAAAAGCGTACAAACCAGAATCCCGATATCACCCCGGGTCATTTATGTCAAAACTACAGTAAAACTTGTTTAAAGCGGAATCGCAAGAAACCAAAAATATGTTGGACAAGTTTCTGCAATATACAAATTATATTTTTATTAAGTCATAAATACTTTAATAAATTTAGTTCCAATATTATAATAGGAGTACGTACCTTTTATGAAAGAGTAATAATATGGTATTGTATTTACTTCTAATAAAGTAAATCACTAGGCCTACACCTCACATTCGAGAAATATAAATAAAGCATTTTGTAAATAATAATCTATTACTTTTACACGAAAGTTCGTATTATTCTTATTTTTCCTATAAATCTTACAAAGAACCTTGTTTGCACTTTTTACTTACCAAATCCGATTTTATATAACCCTTCACACAGTACAATAGTTCAAGAGGGCGGGAAGAGTTAGAATCAGCAGCGAACTGTGTGACGCCTCTCATAGTTTGTAATGCCTCTTCATGAGTACGTATTTTTTTTGGACCTCCGACCGTATGCTGCTTCCTCTTTGTTCCCATCGCCTTCTTCCTCCTCCATCATTTTCGACAGGTCTGAAGACTAAAAATCAGTAGACGATTCAAACTTATGATAGGATGAACAAAATTTCTGACGATTTTTTTTCGAAAATAAAGGGGAAATTCAAGTATTTACAGTACTTGCAAATATGTGAACAAAAACCTTTTTTTTATAATTTTATAATTTTTTCTAAAGTTTTTTACAGAGAATCTACGAACTTAGCTTTTTTACACAGATTTGGACTCGGTACAAGGTTTCATATATAAATTTGTAGCGAAAAGCACTTCTAATTCTTTGTTCTTGAAGGGCAATCATTCTTTTTCAAGGACTGACACGAAGTTTAAAGTGTAGGTTTGCTCCTTTTAATGTGTGAAATAATTGATCGTCCATCAGCGAACATATCAGCCAACTGTTTCCCGTGACCCCTTCATGTGATCGCTCTGTAGTCAGTGTATCTGCTGACGGTGAGACAACTCGTTTTCGTTTAGAAGCCATGGGAACGACGAAACGCAATTACAAACAAAATAACCGACCAATGCGATCAAAGACACACGGGCTGACTAATCAAAACAAGTAGTGACGGTCGGACTGGGCCTCCCGCCTGGTGACGGGTGACAGGCAACCATACAAAACTGCACTGAGACAGTAACTCAGGGTTTAAATGTTTTTTCGCTGCACCTACACTAACTTCGCTGAGGAAATCCTAGTAGCACATGTAGCAGAATCATTATTTTGGAAATCACAGTACGTTTCCGTTTTGATTTTTATCCCTTAAAATCTGAAAGCGATTAGAATAATCAACGAATCAAATATTAGGAGAATCTGGTAATTGGAGTGAACAATATACAATTATTCAGCGACTATACATTTTCCTATGAATTCCATTTAGAAATTAAAATATGGAAGCAAAGAAATATATTATGTGTATAAATTTACGTATAAATTTCAAAAGTGCTTTGATGGAAGTGGGTTCTTTTACATTCGCCCACATTTTCCCCTTGGTTTGATGTAATCAAGTAATATGTAAAAACCAACAAATTTACAAGATGGCGAGGGTACATAGAGAAGCGTTTATATTCATTTTAAGTGGGTATAAAATGCGCCAAGTGTTCTTCGAAGCATCAAATCTACTTTGAAGGCGTTTTATTAGGTTGTTTAAAAGGGGAAGGTGTACGCACCTAAAAGTGTCGTAAAGGCTTTATGGGATAAACAGATAATAATACTCGGGCTGAATTAAATTTTTAAATGATATTTAGAAATTACATTTTTTGTCGAGGAAAAGATTTTATAATTGTGGACAATTAGTGAAATAGTGCGAAAATTTCAATAAATTGTTTAGTTAGAGAAATAAAGCTTCCCTGATCAGAGCAGAAAATTACAAATACAATGTTACGAAAATGTCAAATAAGGGTTTTTTAGTAGAATTATACAGCCGAATGTCATGCTAGGCAGGGCGCTGTTGTAGATTTACAACCATGCACAATGGTTACAGAGTTATGTAAACATGGGGTAAAATGAGACAGCCGACTGTCATGCTAGCCAGGGCGCTGTTGTAGCTTTATAACCATGCCCAATGGGTACAGAGTTATGTAAACATGGGGTAAAATGAGACAGCCGAATGTCATGCTAGGCAGGGTGCTGTTGTAGCTTTACAACCATGCCCAATGGGTACAGAGTTATGTAAACATGGGGTAAAATGAGACAGCCGACTGTCATGCTTGGCAGAGCGCTGTTGTAGCTTTACAACATGGGGTAAAATGAGACAGCCGACTGCCATGCTAGGCAGGGCGTTGTTGTAGCTTTACAACCATGCCCAATGGGTACAGAGTTATGTAAACATGGGTAAAATGAGACAGCCGACTGTCATGCTAGGCAGGGCGCTGTTGTAGCTTTACAACCATGCCCAATGGGTACAGAGTTACGTAAACATGGGGTAAAATGAGACAGCAGAATGTCATGCTAAGCAGGGAGCAGTTGTAGCCTTACAACCATGCCCAATGGGTACAGAGTTATGTAAACATGGGTAAAATGAGACAGCCGACTGTCATGCTAGGCAGGGCGCTGTTGTAGCTTTACAACCATGCCCAATGGGTACAGAGTTATGTAAACATGGGTAAAATGAGACAGCCGACTGTCATGCTAGGCAGGGCGCTGTTGTAGCTTTACAACCATGCCCAATGGGTACAGAGTTACGTAAACATGGGGTAAAATGAGACAGCCGAATGTCATGCTAAGCAGGGAGCAGTTGTAGCTTTACAACCATGCCCAATGGGTACAGAGTTATGTAAACATGGGTAAAATGAGATAGCCGACTGTCATGCTAGGCAGGGCGCTGTTGTAGCTTTACAACCATGCCCAATGGGTACAGAGTTATGTAAACATGGGGTAAAATGAGACAGCCGACTGTCATGCTTGGCAGGGCGCTGTTGTAGCTTTACAACATGGGGTAAAATGAGACAGCCGACTGTCATGCTAGGCAGGGCGTTGTTGTAGCTTTACAACCATGCCCAATAGGTACAGAGTTATGTAAACATGGGTAAAATGAGACAGCCGACTGTCATGCTAGGCAGGGCGCTGTTGTAGCTTTACAACCATGCCCAATGGGTACAGAGTTACGTAAACATGGGGTAAAATGAGACAGCCGAATGTCATGCTAAGCAGGGAGCAGTTGTAGCTTTACAACCATGCCCAATGGGTACAGAGTTATGTAAACATGGGTAAAATGAGACAGCCGACTGTCATGCTAGGCAGGGCGCTGTTGTAGCTTTACAACCATGCCCAATGGGTACAGAGTTACGTAAACATGGGGTAAAATGAGACAGCAGAATGTCATGCTAAGCAGGGAGCAGTTGTAGCCTTACAACCATGCCCAATGGGTACAGAGGTCTGTAAACATGGGTAAAATGAGACAGCCGACTGTCATGCTAGGCAGGGCGCTGTTGTAGCTTTACAACCATGCCCAATGGGTACAGAGTTATGTAAACATGGGTAAAATGAGACAGCCGACTGTCATGCTAGGCAGGGCGCTGTTGTAGCTTTACAACCATGCCCAATGGGTACAGAGTTACGTAAACATGGGGTAAAATGAGACAGCCGAATGTCATGCTAAGCAGGGAGCAGTTGTAGCTTTACAACCATGCCCAATGGGTACAGAGTTATGTAAACATGGGTAAAATGAGACAGCCGACTGTCATGCTAGGCAGGGCGCTGTTGTAGCTTTACAACCATGCCCAATGGGTACAGAGTTATGTAAACATGGGGTAAAATGAGACAGCCGACTGTCATGCTTGGCAGGGCGCTGTTGTAGCTTTACAACATGGGGTAAAATGAGACAGCGGACTGTCATGCTAGGCAGGGCGTTGTTGTAGCTTTACAACCATGCCCAATGGGTAAAGAGTTATGTAAACATGGGTAAAATGAGACAGCCGACTGTCATGCTAGGCAGGGCGCTGTTGTAGCTTTACAACCATGCCCAATGGGTACAGAGTTACGTAAACATGGGGTAAAATGAGACAGCCGAATGTCATGCTAAGCAGGGAGCAGTTGTAGCTTTACAACCATGCCCAATGGGTACAGAGTTATGTAAACATGGGTAAAATGAGACAGCCGACTGTCATGCTAGGCAGGGCGCTGTTGTAGCTTTACAACCATGCCCAATGGGTACAGAGCTACGTAAACATGGGGTAAAATGAGACAGCAGAATGTCATGCTAAGCAGGGAGCAGTTTTAGCCTTACAACCATGCCCAATGGGTACAGAGTTATGTAAACATGGGTAGAATGAGACAGCCGACTGTCATGCTAGGCAGGGCGCTGTTGTAGCTTTACAACCATGCCCAATGGGTACAGAGTTATGTAAACATGGGTAAAATGAGACAGCCGACTGTCATGCTAGGCAGGGCGCTGTTGTAGCTTTACAACCATGCCCAATGGGTACAGAGTTACGTAAACATGGGGTAAAATGAGACAGCAGAATGTCATGCTAAGCAGAGCAGTTGTAGCCTTACAACCATGCCCAATGGGTACAGAGTTATGTAAACATGGGTAAAATGAGACAGCCGACTGTCATGCTAGGCAGGGCGCTGTTGTAGCTTTACAACCATGCCCAATGGGTACAGAGTTACGTAAACATGGGGTAAAATGAGACAGCCGAATGTCATGCTAAGCTGGGAGCAGTTGTAGCTTTACAACCATGCCCAATGGGTACAGAGTTATGTAAACATGGGGTAAAATGAGACAACCGAATGTCATGCTAGGCAGGGGGCTGTCTTGGTTGTGAAAACCATGGCCAGTGAGTACCGAGCTATGTAAACATAGGGTGAAATGATACAGCCGACTGTCATGCTAGACAGTGGTGCTGTCCTGGTTGTACAACCATGGCCAGTGGGAACCGAGCAATGTAAACATATCGTAAAATGAAATACTCGACTGTCATATCACAAGAAAACTCCAGGAGGAATATGATGTAGCAGGTTTAACAATTTACACTCCAAATTGTGAATATCTAAACGTAGGCAAAGACGAGATTGGTGAAAAAGCGAGACCAAGTCGCTACAAGCGTGCAAATATATAGGGACGATCTTTAATAAGAAAGACATTAGTGAGGATAAATTCATGGATAGAATAAACAAAGATAGAGCCGTGACATGAAACTTAAACTCTCTTCTCTGGCAAAGACAGTCACGCAAGAAGGAAAGAAACACATTTATAGAAGTATTGTTCACAGCGTTTCACTCTACAGGCCAGAGTTGTAGGATGTCACCAAAGCTAATAGTAACGAACTAATAACGATGGAAATGGACTATTTACGACGAAGGTGTGGTAAACCGAGAATTGAAAGGCTCAGAAATGCACGAATATGAAACGAAATCAAAATTTATATAAGTATATGGAAATAGATAGATAGAAGCAATTGGCATTGTTTGGAGAAGTAAAGAAGGTGGCAGAAGACAGATGGCCTCGAAAGGTACTAGAGTGGATTCTTCCTAAGAACAGAAAGAGAGGATGGCTAAGAAAACGTTGGCGTGATGTCATCGATGAACCAATGACTGCAACAAGCCTAGAAAAGACATTAAGGTATCGTTGAATAGAAGAAATTGAAAACTGGACGAAGATGTAGCGGAAGCTGAAATAGATCCGTAATAAATATATATACATTTTCTATGGATAGTCCTGACAATTAGGGTATGAGGGTTTTCATAAACGGCATCTAATGAAGTTGGAAAAAGTTTCCCTTTGAGTTCAGAAAAATGTATAATATAGTCATTTTGTTTTTATTTATTATTCTCTGCAGAAGCAATTACTTTGAAGTTTGGATTTAATTTAAATTTGTCAGAACCGTTAAAGTCTGTCTTGTTTTAATAAGCTTAGCTTTTATATTAATTTTAATGAGAAAACTTATAAGAAGATTAGTGTAATCCTGTTTGAGTTATAAACTCTGTTTGAATTTTAATTACTGATCCCATCTGCAGCCGACCTTTGGTAATCCTTGAGGATTTATGTCAGGACTGGAGTTTTCTTTATAAATAGTGTATTGTAGAATACTTTGCTGTATCGAGTGATGACCTGATAAGTTCGCTTTAGGTTTATATTGCTCACCCATGAGTAAGTTTTCCTTTAAGTTGTTTGTACAAACTATTTATGTTTGAGAGATTACTGAAGTTGTTAAAATATCTGCTTAGGGCGCACTTCTACAACACAAGCTACCATAATAGTCGTGAAGTAAATGTGGCAGAGACTGACATTGCTATAGAACGAATCTTTACGTTATAGGCCTACTAATTGGAATATGTTGTATAACTCTACTAGAAATATAGGCCCCATGGCGTCTTCACCTGCACTCGTTTAAAATTGTCCCTTTATATGTTAATGTAATAAATTTAAAAACAACTAATAATTGGTAATGATTATGAAATGGGAATACGAGGTTATAATAACGTATTATTTAACCGAAAACATATACAAAACTTTATACAGATGATTAAAGCAATCATGTATATTGCATATTTTTAGCCTTTGAAATCACCATTTTGCAACATCCTTTCTTAGTGTGGATCCATGTTATTAACGAAATGGAACCCTGAAACATGCAAGCCTCTACCTTTAATAGTTTCATCTCTACGTTGATTCTCAATCAGTCACTCAGGACAACAATACTTATATATATATATATATATATATATATATATATATATATATATATATATATATATATATATATATGTGTGTGTGTGTGTGTGTGTGTGTGTGTGTGTGTGTGTGTCTGTGTGTGTGTGTTTGTGTGTGTGTGTGTGTGTTTGTGTTTGTTTGTGTGTGTGTGTATAAATTTTGAAAACGTTTCCTAATATCCAAACACAGTTCTCTGTATCCATAAATGAAGAATTTAATTTCACAGAGAGTAGGGTGAATATTGTTATATGCAATTAATAATATTTTTTATTTAATTAGTTCTCACTCCCCATATGTATATTTATATATCTTGTACAAATTTTTAACAGTTAGTGCAAACATTTTTATTCATCCACTAAAGTTCAAAAATATTTTTTTTAACTTGCATTGGATGACATTGGTAAAGATTTTCATATACCAATTCACTATTTTAATTTTATTAATTCATTTTAATAATTAATTTCATTTTCTATTTTGCCATATGTGTATACACATTTATATTATTTGTAATTATTTATTATAAAGTAACTAAAATAAAATTTTGTTTTGTTGATCCAAGTAGAAATTGACTAATTTCTTTTTATATTACTTGTTTGGTAACTAAAATGCCCTAAAGACAAAGTCATTACTAAAACGTCATAGAAAATTAAGTCTTGTTTACCTAGGAAATGACAATTTAAAATCATGTCACCTATTTAACATTGTATTTTGCTTCACAGGTATTGACCGACTATTCAATACAATGGCAAACCTTCAAGCCATCTATGACAAGTCTGCCTCTATACACGACAAACTGTTTCACATTGGGAACTTTACTGATTCTTTGTAGCATTCAAATCCCCAGGTTGACTTCTGGTTTTATAAAAAGTCAATTTGTAAAAGTATTAAAAGCAGCGAACTTTTATGAAAAAGCGTTTTTCAGACAATTAATTTATATTCAGACAATTTACGAACGTAATTGTCGTATTTGGATAAGGCGTTTAAAATTTTTTTCCCCAATCTAGGCTATATATTACGAATTACACAAAAGATTTACAAATTTAACACAATTACATTTTAATCGATTAATAATTTATAACTAATAGCATCCTACTTTTCAATAATTCTGGTTAATTTGTTTTTTGTCCTTATGATCTTCTTGAATATTTGTAATATGTTGTAAAACAACAGCTTTCTAATAACCTAATTATATCAAGTGTAAATAAAATTACATTTATTTAATAAACAGCGACCCCAAGAACTCTCGAGTCCACATTAACATATGCTAAGCAAAACACAAAACCATTTCATTCTAATATGTCGACTTATATGCCTGTCTCCTTTTCAGCCCCATACATCCTAGATACTTTTCCTCACAAAAAGGTAAATTTGTCTGACATTTTGTATTAAAATACTCTATAGAAAATTTTAAGAAACTGAAACTGGACGGTGTAGGAACTATTTTCTCAAAGATAGAAATAATAATCAATAAAACATTCATCCGTGCACTGTATAACTAAGAATTCTGGTTTGATGCAGGTTCCTAATGTTTGAAGTTAGTAAATTAGAAAGTATTAGGAGTAAGCTAGGAGGAATAAAATATGTTCAAACATATCTAAAATAAACTAAATAATAACAATATACAAAAAAACAAAACTTCAAGCCAATTCCTATTTACATCAACAAAGAAAAAGTTTATTTTAGTTCCTTTTTATAAATAATTACAATTATTATAAATATAGTAGCATAGCCTATGCGTTAAAACAGCTGTTCTACCACATAACCTATAACATAAAATCAGCTGTTTTGTGAAAACATATGTTATCACTTATTTGAAGGCAAATAACTATATTGCATATTTCGCCCCATTTGTGAAACGCTTTTCTCCCATATAAAGCTAAAATTTAATCATATTCATTATAACCAATAAATTACTATTTGAAAAAAATTTACTAAATGAAGGGGCATCCACTATAAGTTTAAAAAAATTTATTTGAACTTGAGCGGATGAATAAAAAGTATTTTATTAACTATTGAAATTTGGAACAAGATATGTATAAGGAGAGTGTGAACTAATAGAAGGAATTGACGAAGAAGCTGAAAGTAGGTATTTTCGGGGTCTGTTATTATTATAAACACTTCATCCTACATTTGCCTATTGAACAAAATTATTCAACAGTAGAATCATACCAGGAAGCTGGCAGTAATTATAATTTATGTACAGAATCTTCGACATTAAGTTGAAAAGTTGCTCTGTCTGGTTCAGCTGGTCACATCTACGCACCCCGTTTCAGAGTAGGTCCTTGTTCAAATTTAACCTCATCCTTTCGTATTCCTAATACTGTTCTTATACTAAACCAAGCTAGGAATACATTGAAACCCCTCATATCCGGAGCCTCCGATATCCGAACATAACATGAGAATATAGTAACCCCCTTTATTCCGGAAGTCACATTGTCGTCGGACCAGTTCTCTGGCATTCCGTGTTTAACGAAACAAGCAAATAACCATTACATCTATTTTTACCAAAACCTATTGTTAATGCACATATATATGTACAGTATTAAGGAACTGTGCATACAGACACGTAACTCAATTATACGTTCAATTATAAATGAGTATTAAAATATAATTACTATTAGGTATTACTCCTAGTAAATGAATGTAAATGCTTCAGAGATGGGAGTTACTCTTACCACCCGATCCTTTACAAGAATTGGCAGTTAGTTCTATGCAAAATTCGGTCTTACCTGGAAGTCTCTCCCGGCGTGAGTGACGCAGTGTTTTTTAGGTATATTTCCTTTTCTCCCACCGTGGGGTGCAGACATTATCAGACAAACCGTCATATTATCTGTGTAGTTAATAGTACATGACATTGGATAGTCTGATTTATATGTAAACTCTTTTTCTTGTGTAGTTAGGTAATATGTAGGCCTAATGCGCGAATTGGAAACTCATCATCACAATCTTGAGGACAATTGTGACAGGAACAACTCATGGTTCAGGTGTGAATTTCATATATTAACATTTATTGTGTATGTAAGCCTATATGGCATCATATGTGTTCTTACCGCTACCAGAAATTTAGTATTATTTTATCTCAAGATCCTCCGTAAAATCTAATAAAATCATACAAAACGATAGAATTACAGAATTACAATCTTCAATAAGTGTAATTTTTTTATTTAATCATACGTCTACTTCCAATTGGAATGGTTGTGATTATGTAGTACAATCGTACATCATTACATAACCCTTCCCATATAGGATTTTTAGTTATCCGGATCGGGCTGTCGCCACATTGATCCGGATATGAGAGGTTTTACTGTACTACTAAACTAAGAATAAAAAAATAATAATAAATCTATATTTCTTAGTGTGCGTGTGATTTGTGTATTTTTGTTTATTTATTTACATTTTGTATTATCTCTTATAATTATTTAATTATTGTTAAATTGATACTTATTGTTATAATTGTATTTATTGTTGTAATTTATTTACTGTTATAGTGTTCGTTGTTGTTGTTTTGTTACTTGTTGTTATTTCATTGTTTATTATGTCATTATTTTGTTATATTTCCCAATTTATTTATTTTATTTTATTTAGTTTCTATACAACATTTCGTTTGGTGATGATAACCAAAGTTGTTTTTTCACCAACTGGACAATGTCGTTGGGTCAACCAAACTGGGCAGGTTATCATATCCCCTATTCTCATTCCATCTACCTTACGATGCGTTGTAACAGGTAGTTCCTTGTGTCTCGGGTATAGGGAGGTCTGCTTTTATTGTGTAACCCTACCTATATTCCAAGTCATTTCCTGGAATATAAGCCACACAGATGGATCATCTCAAAACTACAATAAATAGATAAAACACTATTCGTGTATATTTTCAATGTGTGGATCTTACGTCAAGACCTAAGCCGTACATGAGATTGGAGTTAGATGCGCGTTCGTGTAATTCACAAAGTCAATGGTAAACACAATAGTGTTGATTTATATCAACTCCTTTGAGTAAAGAAATGAGGTTAAGTATAAAAAGCGGTAACTTTAAGTGCTCATAAAATCATGAAACGTGTTTATAATGGCTTCAACTTAATCCGATTAGGTACAGTCACTGCAGTAAATAAAGCCCTAGCTTGCCATTCCAAGCACACTGCTCTTTGTTTCACTTATATCGGTTGTGAATTGATCTAGATATATTTCTTATGGCAAGCACGTCGCCATCTTTAGGTGATAAAAACAGGAAGTAAGATATAGACCTAGGATGCCTCTGGAATACGTTATAGCCTTTGGTTGAAGGAATCAAGTAAATATAAAAATACTGCGAGATAAGCGTAACTCTTTGGGGGCAGTATATTTCTTATGTATTTAATCCAAATTGATAACATATTATGTTATTACTTAAGTAATTCTTAAGCAGGAAATTATATTTGAACTAGGAAAAGTTTGGATAACAATATTACAATAGCACGATATAAAGAAATCTGATTTGTTTGGACAGTGGCCCTTCACAACTTTTCTCAGCAATTGTTACAGTAATAAAACGTAAACATAAACAAGTAATTAAAACGAAAAAGAATTAAATCAATTCCTACTTAAGTCTACAAGTAAAAATTTTATTTTAGTTTCTTTTTTGTATATGCATATGTCAATAATAATATTAAGTGGCTAAATAAAAAGCAAATTTCCCGTAAGGTGTTTGGCTATTATTTTGGTTTCTTACTATTTGGAGGATTTTTTGTCACTTTCATTGTGTTGTAGTTTCTTTTCGCTGTTCTTTAGCATTTCCTGTCCGTTTGTTAAGTAAGGTTCGATACTGTTAATCCAGTCTGTTTGTTTATTTTATTTTTTTCATTCATTTTTAATTCTTGAGCGTTTTTATGATTTTATATGTGGTAACCATTGCAATAATTTAAGGTTGTGCAATGGATTTTTCGACAACCAGATTGGAGCAATTGAAAAATGCATACCTTTCTTTGAGAAATACACTTCAAGCTATGAAGAATTGGCTCAGTGCCAAAAGCGCTAGATTTTGAACTTCGAATCCTGCCTAGATCACATTTTTTTATATTTTAATTATTGAAAAAATATTTTAAAAACTGTATTAACATCAATTGGCATCCACTATAGGTTAAAAGAATCTATTCGAACGTGATTCGATGTATACAAATGTATTTTAATAATGATTGAAAATTTGTACAGATATAACTGTATATCAGGCGAATGTGAGCTAATAAAAGGAATTTAAAAAGAAAGTAAATTCTATTTTAAATTTATTCAGCTTTTATATAAAAAAAACGTAGTGGCTAGAGCAACTGATTTTAAATCAACTGTTTTAACTTGTTAACAATTATGACCCTTGATAAAACCGGGCAACAGTTAGAGAAGAACGCCTAGGTATCGGTTTCTTCGTCTTAAGCTATGAGGTCTGAGGGGCGATGCTTTCGGTTCACAGGACTCTACTAGAAGTAAGAGCAGTAGACTTTTGCTTTTGGCATGAGGGAGTATGATATAATCCAGCAACTATTCTGTCATCACCAGTGCCTTTAATCTCCATCGCCCTACGGCAGTGTTGCTCGTTTGCGTTCCGATTTCCAATATTCTTTTCATACTCATGATCATTCTAATAACTATTTACGGTAACATTCTCATTTCCTGCCACATTCGCGATCTTTGTAAAATGATCAGTCAATCTCCTTATTACCTCCGCTTCTGTGTCTAAGGTGCTCTTTTTAATAATTAAAAACATAAACCTGGATCTAATAACCTTTTCCAAACCATTTGACCGCCCTGTAAATCTTTCTGCTTCCATTTTTCAAGTTGAAAGTTTCCTCAATTACCACATTATTTTTCTTAGTATTTTTTTTTTTTTTGCAGCTGGCACCTCTTATCAACCGTATCTTTTTCAAATCCGATTCTTTTCGACGTTCCTTTTTGGCGTCGTTGCAACAGTTCAGGACAAGGTATATTTTCTATCACTGTTTTATGTGTTTTGTTACTCGCTTGATCGACACTACTCAGTTTAATTTCTTTTGGCAATTATCTCATACACCTTCACTTTGTAAATTTCAGTGTTCCATTTGGTGAGTTCAACCCCTTTGGTCCTCCAAACTCGTCCATTATTACATCTAAGTTTTGCTCTTAACGAAAAGTGATCAGAACCACAATTCGGGACTCTCATCATTCTAACATCAATGATAACAGATGTGTGTCCAGACAATATTTGCTCGAGATAAATCTGGTTAACCGTAAACAAATTACTTTCGTTAGGTTTGACGGTCTTAAACTATCACATACTATTATTATAGTGATTTAACAAAGTGAGGTAACTGAAAACTATTTTAACGCAGTTAATTCCAGAAACAACACAATAGTGCGGGACAAAATACACGATTATTATTACTTGTGACTTCGTATTATTTCCCTACATTTACATGGTGTCTTATGTAATGCACACTTCACTGGGGTCGGTAACAAACCTAGTACACCAGACGGCTATATATGTAATGCACACTTCACTGGGGTCGGTAACAAACCTAGTACAACAGACGGCTATGTATGTAATGCACACTTCACTGGGGTCGGTAACAAAACTAGTACACCAGACGGCTATGTATGTAATGCACACTTCACTGGGGTCGGTAACAAACCTAGTACACCAGACGGCTATGTATGTAATGCACACTTCACTGGGGTCGGTAACAAACCTAGTACACCAGACGGCTATGTATGTAATGCACACTTCACTGGGGTCGGTAACAAACCTAGTACACCAGACGGCTATGTATGTAATGCACACTTCACTGGGGTCGGTAACAAACCTAGTACACCACACGGCTATGTATGTAATGCACACTTCACTGGGGTCGGTAACAAACCTAGTACACCACACGGCTATGTATGTAATGCACACTTCACTGGGGTCGGTAACAAACCTAGTACACCAGACGGCTATGTATGTAATGCACATTTCACTGGGGCCGGTAACAAACCTAGTAAACCAGACGGCTATGTATGTAATGCACACTTCACTGGGGTCGGTAACATACCTAGTACACCAGACGGCTATGTATGTAATGCACACTTCACTGGGGTCGGTAACAAACCTAGTACACCACACGGCTATGTATGTAATGCACACTTCACTGGGGTCGGTAACAAACCTAGTACACCAGACGGCTATGTATGTAATGCACACTTCACTGGGGTCGGTAACAAACCTAGTACACCAGACGGCTATGTATGTAATGCACACTTCACTGGGGTCGGTAATAAACCTAGTACACCAGACGGCTATGTATGTAATGCACACTTCACTGGGGTCGGTAACAAACCTAGTACACCACACGGCTATGTATGTAATGCACACTTCACTGGGGTCGGTAACAAACCTAGTACACCAGACGGCTATGTATGTAATGCACATTTCACTGGGGCCGGTAACAAACCTAGTAAACCAGACGGCTATGTATGTAATGCACACTTCACTGGGGTCGGTAACATACCTAGTACACCAGACGGTTATGTATGTAATGCACACTTCACTGGGGTCGGTAACAAACCTAGTACACCACACGGCTATGTATGTAATGCACACTTCACTGGGGTCGGTAACAAACCTAGTACACCAGACGGATATGTATGTAATGCACACTTCACTGGGGCCGGTAACAAACCTAGTAAACCAGACGGCTATGTATGTAATGCACACTTCACTGGGGTCGGTAACAAACCTAGTACACCAGACGGCTATGTATGTAATGCACACTTCACTGGGGTCGGTAACAAACCTAGTACACCAGACGGCTATGTATGTAATGCACACTTCACTGGGGTCGGTAACAAACCTAGTACACCAGACGGCTGTGTATGTATGTACACGTTTCTCATATTATTTTCAATTCCTTTACTTTAAAAACTTTGTGTATATATTATTTGTTTTAAAGTCGAGTTTAAAAATCTAGCGTGAATAGCAGAAATACGTATATACAAATATTTTTATCAAACTTTATGACTTTCAAAAAGCAATAAAACTTCAAAGTATAGCTAAACATTGAGTGTATACAAATTCGTATTGTTATTAAATTAAAATTTGTTTGTTACATAAATAAATCTAACTATATCTCTAGACTTAAAAATTATTATTTATTTAAATTCTAATCACCGCAGACAGTTATTGTTAGAAAATCATTTCACGTTGTTTGATCTAAGGTAAACAGTAGACTCTCGATACTTCGAAGTAGATGAGACCGAGACCCGCTCTAATTACTAAAAACTCTGATTACACGAAAAAAAAAACATTAGATTAC
The DNA here is from genome assembly GCA_036971475.1 of Prosapia bicincta. NCBI lineage: Eukaryota > Metazoa > Arthropoda > Insecta > Hemiptera > Cercopidae > Prosapia > Prosapia bicincta. The sequence goes on from JBAIZL010000004.1 coordinate 161,944,118, forward strand.
TAGTGTTATCTAATCGGAAACCACGGATAATTCGGTTCCTGTGCATTACAAAATAAAGGAGTTTTAATGAAACCTAAAACTGTGATTAAAAACGAACTAAATAAGTTTATAGAGCTTTATATCAACATTTCTTTAAAGCCCGACTCATTTTCTTTGCATACCTTATGCTTACAAACATTTCTTGGAAGCCCAACTCATCATTTTCTTCCAAATAGATAAAATAGGCTAAAATAGAAATAGGTTCGAATTTCACGAAAGCTCGAAATATCGGGACTCGGATATTCGAGACGCTACTGCAATCCTCTATTTCAGCCGAACAAACATTAACTACAACAAAATGCAAAGAAATTAATGTTTGCCATCATATTGAATAAAAATGTTCACCACACGAAGGATACATCCATCATTGAAGTATCTGTGGGTATAAGGCGGCGGCGACGCGGCGTTTCTCTTCATTGTTCAGATTCACAATGCCGTACTTTTGTGTCGTTCCTTTTCTATCAGCAATGATAAATGGTCCTGAATTTGCAATTCACTAGAATGCTAACGACATTATTAATACACAGTTTATATTAATATAATACGAGAAGTAATACTACAACAATTGGGCAAACTGTAATGTTTTTTTTCAATTCTATTAGTTCACACTCTCCTAATTATATATATATATATATATATATATATATATATATATATATATATATATATATATATATATATATGTGTGTGTGTGTGTGTGTGTGTGTCTGTGTGTGTCTGTGTGTGTGTGTGTAGTACCAAATTTCAAACGTTAATAAAATACCTTTTATTCATCCATCCGACTATACACATTTTTAAAACTTGTAATGGATGACACTCGATTTTAATACAGGTTTTTCAAATATTAATTCAATTTAAAATTAATTAATTTCAGTTTTATATGGGAGAAAACCTTTTACAAAAGGGGCAAGGTATGCAATATAGCACTTTCGTCCTATTTAGCTTAAAATAAGTGATAACATATGACTTTATAATGTGGCAGAACAGCTATTTTAATGCATGGGTTATATTACTATATTTATATTAAATGTAATTATTTATTAAAAAGTAACTAAAATAAAATTTTTCTTTGTTAAAGTAAGTGAGAATTTACTTTAAACGTTTTTGTTTACATTATTTGCTACACATGTTATTACAAATTCTTTCTAACGAAAGTGATTTTTAACGTCGCTTCGTAACATAAAATAGATAATGGTTAAAATGTAAGTTTAACATAAGTAACTTGACGCAATGAGGCAAAATGAGAAGACTCCAACCTAAACCTTATCAGCCATTATGACTAATTTATTTATAACCAAATCACCCTTGATTAGGAATTTTTCTAACCTAACCAAAGGTAGGAGAATTAAAATATATCAATTTCATTTACGGTACGATACTTCATCAGCTTACCAAATATTACCACCCTAAAGGCCCTTCACTCTTATTGCACTCATACTAACACCGATATTTTCACCCCTAAACTTATGCTATTTGGATCATTTATACATAATTCATTTTAAAACAAAAACTATCAATAATACTACTTTTTACGATATTTCGGGTAATGTCCACTAGTTTTTCACAGGTAAATCGCCCTTAGAAAGATTTGTTAAACGAAGCAGACACTAGATCTGTCAGAACTCTAGCAATGTTTTATTAATTTAGCATTTTGCTTTGTACACAATCTATACTGTTACATAAAAATCTAATGGTGTGTGTGGGGTGTGTGTATGGGTGTGTGTGTGTGTATGTGGTACTCAATCAAGTAGAACCTACTGGACCAATTAATTGAGCTGAAACTTTAAATGAACATTCTTAGAGTCCCTGGTTAACGAATAGGGCTATTTTTGTTTAGCTAGTTCATCGGAGCACCGCCGCACGGGCCTTGAAAATTCCCTAAACACTGAATTATTTATTCTCCATTACATACTTGGCTCAATCAGCTGATAGTAAATGTGTTTGTAATCGTCTGTAAAAGTCACTTTTAAACACATTCAAACAGGTGATAGTAAATTTTTGTTGTTACTCATCTTTCAAGGTTAGTTATACCTTACAAATATCATGTTGCAAGCAGAAGCGTTTCCTTCTTTTGCTTTTTCAAGGCAATAATCGGTACGTTTATAAAGTATAGTTTGATATATTTATTGGGACTTAATTTCAGTAAATTAAACTGACACCAAATACAAATACAAATATACGTCAACCCCGTACGAAGGTCTGGTACTATGCTAGTTAGTTATATACTTACGTAGTATTAGAACATAGTTCTTTAGAACTGATTACTACAAATGTGCTGTCTTCCAGAGAGTGTCATGAATCTTCAATGCCACTAAGTTACCGAATTAAGAGAATGGAAGAATACCCCTCTAAGAAAATAATATACACTATCGGTATCTCTCGATTTATCAATAGTTTAAAAAAAAGAGAGAGGTAAAAGGGAGAGGCAGAAAGAGAAACGAAAGATATCACCTTCAGTTAGACCAAGAGAAGAACGTGGCGGCTTATTTTCTGTTAATAACTTCCCCGATGAATGATTTTAAAACATAATAACGCTTTTGTCTCGCCATTGTAGCACAATATCGAGTAACGTGGCTTTACAAAACCAGGAAACTCATCCTGTTAGCGGAATATATAAAGCTTTGTTATAAAACCGGGATATTGTATTTCAAGTATTGTACGCGTACAAAACACAGGAGCTTTAATGGAATAAAGAAACTGAAGCCGGTAAAAGCTAAATGGAAATTGCTTCGGGCAAATAGATGGAGTAAACAGATATCTTCTGGATGAGCGGAGAACTGCCAGTGTTTCAAAATTTGTTTTATTTCAGTCATTTTTTGTGACCTTTAAAAGGTAATTGTTGTAATAAAACCAATTTTCTTGTTCTCGATAAGTTTTACTAATATTTAGTCTCTTTTACTTTTATAAATTCACTAAAAGAGAATGTTATATCAAATAAATAAAAGCTATTTACCACAAAAACGTTTTATAAAATAATTTCCTCTGAAGATTATTACTTTAAAATGGCAATGTACATAAGGATTTGGATAAAACGTTATTGTGGTACAGAGGTTTTATTCATTTATATATATGAACATTTTATATTTTTTTTTTTTAATTTTGTATACATATATTATAAATGAAGGCTTTCGACTGGTTTTTACCCTTCAGCTTTTATTATATCCCTGTGGAATTGTTTCTATATAAACGTTTCTCCCTATTGTAAAACAATTGTGAAATAAAAATTTCACGTCATTAGCATAACAGCATATTTTTTCCAAAATGTATAACTAAGTGTTTTTCCCAGTACTAAAAAACGAACCATTGATATAGTTACACAACCAGTAACTGTTTCCTTACACAACAATTTTTATAAGTAAATTCCTACTTAGGTCAACAAAGAAGAACTTTCCCTCAGTTACTTTTTGTTAAATAATTACTAATAATATAAATAAAGTTAAAACAGATGTTCTACCACATAACCTATAACATAAAATCAGCTGTTTTGTGAAATCATATGTTATTACTTATTTTAGGCCTAATTGAAATAAGTAACTATATTGTATAGCCTAGCATGCCTTTTTGTAAAATGTTTTTCGAAAACTAATTAATTAAGTTTAATTAATGAGTTATTATTTGAAAATCAGGTAGGCCTATTAACATCAAGTGTCATCCACTACAAGTTTTAAAAAATGTATTTGAATTTTTGAACTTCAGTGAATGCATAAAAAGTATTTTGTTAATAATTAAAATGTTGAACTATATATATATATATATATATATATATATATATATATATATATATATATATAGAGAGAGAGAGAGAGAGAGAGAGTGAGACAAAGAGAACTAATTGTAGAGATTGTAAAATATGCACTACATGTAGCTCCGAATACTACGGAAGTGTTCAATTCATACCATCCAATCAACCACAATTAAATTGAACAACCCTCTAAACCTTTATAGTATCCAAGGGGTGCAAAATATATAAAACCAACGACGCTTTTTTTGCATCGATTGTTCACATTAACATTTCAGCCTCCCTTTGATGTTAAAATACGTTACGGGAAATTTAATTTAACTTATGGTGTTTAAACGTTATATAAGTAGCAACCAGAGCTAACATTTGAGTTTGTACCACTGTTGGGGCTATTTTCGAGTTTTAAGCTCGTCTTTGTAGTAGTGGCTATCGTGATGGTTTATTCATGACAGTTGTTAAACTATTTGTAGTGTTTTCAATTAAGTGAGAATGACAAACTATATACTGTACATGGAGGTAATGTTAAAATATACATTTCAAGTTTAAAGTTTTCTTTAGAGCGATAAATTGTTTAAATAACAACTTTCACAAAATGGATTATTACAAGACCTTGCAATTATTTAACATAGTTACGACGTTTTATAGTATACTAGCTGACCCGGCGAACTTCGTATCGCCTAAAAGTCAATGAATGGCGTGTTAACATTAGCTACACTTAAAGTTATTAAATAATATTAGCTGAACTTATAGTAAACGATCGAGAAAGATGTGACAGTCAATCTTTTTTGATTGAATATTATTTATTGAAGTGCTCTGGGATATACAATATTTTTGTATAAAAATTGACATCTGTTGGAAAATAGTTTTAGATTGTTGAGTATTGCCTAGCAACCAAAATTTGGAATAAATTCAATGAAATGTCTTAAGATAAGATAGAAAGCCCTATTTTATGATATTTTGGCAGAAAAAATTACATGTTGGAGAAAACTGTTATGTCGCCAGCAACCTTCCCAGGATGTACTCAACAATTTCCCAAAGTTTCATGGCGATCGGATCAGTGGTTTAGTAACTCATAAGGCTCATACATTCATATTTATAAATAATATTCGAGCTACCTTGTGAGTTGAGGTTATAAACACAAGAAATATATACAACTCACAATTATAAAAACTTTAATCTCAAACGCGTCTCAATGAGATTATGTCATCATCTTCAATATCTAGCCACTAAAATGTCTAGCAACAAAAATTTAGTATATATTCAATGAAATGTCTTAAGATAAGATACGATAAGATAGAAAGCCCTATTTTATGATATTTTGGCAGAAAAAATTACATGTTGGAGAAAAATGTTATGTCGCCAGCAACCTTCCCAGGATGTACTCAACAATTTCCCAAAGTTTCATGGCGATCGGATCAGTGGTTTAGTAACTCATAAGGCTCATACATTCATATTTATAAATAATATTCGAGCTACCTTGTGAGTTGAGGTTATAAACACAAGAAATATATACAACTCACAATTATAAAAACTTTAATCTCAAACGCGTCTCAATGAGATTATGTCATCATCTTCAATATCTAGCCACTAAAATGTCTAGCAACAAAAATTTAGTATATATTCAATGAAATGTCTTAAGATAAGATAAAAAGTCATATTTTATTCTACTTTGGCACTTACAAAAATTATATCGCCCGAAACCTCCCCAGGATGTTTTCCACAGCAACAAATTCTCAAAGTTTTAGGTACATACATGCATACATGCATACATACATACATACATACATACATACATACATATATACATACATACATAAATACATACATACATTTATA
>JBAIZL010000004.1:161954731-161964731 GCA_036971475.1 Prosapia bicincta
AAACCCTTATGTACATTTCAATAACCATGTCCTCATTATCAGAGGGTCTTATTGCAAAATTACAATCTAGTTACATTGTAGTTACATTCTAGAAGGGATCACTCTAGTTTGTAACCTCTTGTTTGCTAAATTGTAATTTTGTAGTAAGACACTCTGATGATGATGACATGATCATTGAAATGTATATAAGGGTTTAATCGTAAGTAACTTGTTTTATTTGTTATTTTTTATTATTTTTGTGGTATTGGGGATCTTTCCAATATTTTCATTGTAATTACGTTTTATTGGTCCACTCAACATAAGTATTGTTCAGAGTTTCAATTTTTAATAAAATACTTTTATTCGTCCACTCAAGTTCAAATAGGTTTTTTTAACTGTTAGTGGATGACTCTTGATCTTAATACAGTATTTCCAAACATTAATACATTAAATGAGTGCAGTACATTAACTTTAGTTTTATATGGGAGAAAAACCTTTCAAAAAAAATGGCAAGGTATGCAATACAGTTACTTCGTCCCATTTGGCTTAAAATAAGTCATAAAGCAGCTGATTTTATGCTATAGGTTATGTGGCAGAACAACCGTTTTTAACGCATAGGTTATATTATTTTATTTATATTTTCATTATTTAATACAAAGTCCATATAGTAATATTTTTCTTTGCTGACATAACTAGGCATTGACTATATTAATGTTAATTTATATTACTTGTTTGTAGTTACACTAATTTATTAATAAATATTTTAATATCATTTATTTTCATTTTAAATTAATATTTCCAATAAATGTATCACTATAATGAAAATACCAATTATAATAATTGGTAATAGTAAATTATAAGTTTATTTATTAGTTTAAACATTTACCTCTGTTATTCCAGCACGTGCTCGGTATAGCCAACGTGTTCTTAAGTGTTAATGTCGGCGAAGAAATCATGTTTTCCAATACATTACACTTAGTAGATGAGACTGGTCTTGGAAGGGCGACTAAATGTATTTATACATTTCCTTGCTATTCTGTCAAAGCAATCCTTTCATTGGTTTTTCATGGAACTGACTTCATTTGATTGAAACGAGAGACGCCTTTGAATCAAAACTGCCAGGTTAATTTAGAAAGAAATTTTGTGTTTGTAAAGATTGACGGCGTTAAATTAAATGACTTATCATTAAATTAAAAATAACCAATAATCTATAACTAATTATTTTTCATTGTGTTTCAGGTTAATGACAGGTCACAGTCCAAATAATAATACGAATTTTATTAGTCTGAATTGGTATGTTATCTGTCATTAACCTTAAACACATTAAATATTTATTAACAGATATTAATTACAGTTTAGGTAGATATTCTTCATTAAATCGTAAGGCTCTAAACATAGAATCAACGAACTGTAAAATTTAGTACTTAGCCTATATTTTATGTTCTAGGCAATACTTTGGATTTAATAAGGCCGACGTCAATGAGAGCTGTTGATTTCCAAACTAATTGCATAATGTTTGTTATCATAATACTTCCGAATTAAGCCTGCACTGTTAGTGTTTTTCAAAATATATAGTCTGCCGCTCATGAAAATGCTTCGAGAGGTACGCGGGTAGTCGTGTTGCACTCAGTACGTTTATCGTTACAACGGTAATTCTATCTACAACTATTACCCGTTGTAAAACGTTTGTTTCATGGATTATATTATCTTTAGTCATTCAGTTCAGTTTGGCATCATATGAACATATCTCAGTCGCTATAGGTTTCCTGTTTACATAATACATCTGTAATAATTCCATCAACAATATTAGCATGTTTAATAAGAATTATATACTTTTTGAAACGACTGTGTTTATAGCATATATATATATATATATATATATATATATATATATATATATATATATATATATACTGTATATATAAACGAATTGTTGTCCTGAGTGATTGACTAAGAATCAACGTAGATGCGAAACTACAAAAGTTAGAGACTTGTAATTTTCAGAGTACAATCTGTCTATAACATAGATGCACATTAAGAAAGGGTTTTGCAAAATATTGATTTCAAAGGTTAAAATTTGAAAAGTTCTGTGGAAAATATACAAATCCCATATTAAATGCACAGAGAGAGTATAATGTCAGTAAAACATTTATTGTTCACACTGAACAGATAGATTACATTAAAGTTCTCGTTTCAATTTTCAAAAAAGCTAGATGAGAACATACCAAAAGCATAGGACCTCCCAGGCTTTACAGAGCCTCCTGATTTACACATTCTAAATAGATGGCTTTGATCGGTTATCAGTATTAAGCTTGGATCCCTCCCCAATGCTGTCTATTAACATTTTTTAAAACAAACATTTTATTTTAAAATTAGACCAATTTTATATTTGCTAAAATAAAACCAAAATTTAAGCAAGATATAAATTATTGTAAAAAATTAAAATGTTACACACCAATGAAAATGTCAACAAGAGGACATTTCTACTTAAAATAAATTAAATGGTTCTCTTATTATTCCCAAAATTGGAAAAATTTGCAGTAAAAACTAGAAAAAGAATGGAAGGCAGAAGTGAAGTACGAATGTCATCCTACCCGCAATGGTAGATTAAAGAAGCCAGACGTTTCTCTCGGCTTCGTAGTGAGTAGTGAAATAAGAGGCAAGTCTACATAGATGAGATTATGAATTAATCAGACTTGGAACACTGCATCCTGCTGAAAATTAAAATATGCAGATGAAAATTGTAAAAAGGCGGTGTAGAGAACGTTTGTCTTTCGCGTGTAATAATTGTATGCAGATAACTAGCACTAGGTCAGCATGATGTACCTCATCTGCATATTGCACTACTTTTCACAGTGTTCCGTAGCCATTGGTCTCTAGCAAACTAATTACCAGAACCTTGTCTCCCCCCTTCATTCTCTTCCTCTCTCTCTCTCTCTCTCTCTCTCTCTCTCTCTCTCTCTCTCTTTCTCTCTCTCTCTCTCTCTCTTTCAAATTTCTGAATGGCTGTAGCCCCAGTGCAATTGTTATAACAATAATTTACTGTAATTTACCCATCCAATTATACCTTCAGCCCAAGATGTAATTTACTTAGAAGTTGTAATAAACTCTTCGTAACCCACAATTTTCGGATATAGCGTCAGCCATACTTCTGGAAGGGGGATGAAGAATGACTGTTGCAGAAAGATTATAGCTATGCACGGGTGAATAAAGAAATTTTACTTGTTGAATAGCGGGCCGGCTTCGTGAATAAAAAGATTGTTTCGAAACGCGTCAACAAGTAATGTCAAAAGTATTCACCCACTTAGTCAGTAATTACTTATAACTGAAATATGGGTCTAACATTTGTATTGAGTGGCGAAAGATTGAAATATGGGTCTAACATTTGTATTGAGTGACGAAAGATTGAAATATGGGTCTAACATTTGTATTGAGTGACGAAAGATTAAAGACAAGTTATATACTTTTGTAAAACACTCACTACCAGAAGAAAGCCAAAAATAACGCCCTACACAATCAAAGCAAGCGATACATACTATTTCCGCTTTATAATCCAATTAAATTGGTTAACTTATGATCTCACGGCGCGACTTTCCCTAAATGGATAAAGTTCTGCAGTCCCAATTAGTATTAAATTTGCTTCCAACTCATGCATGGGATTAAAACTTTATTAGTTACTGCAGAAGGTAGGGCTTAAGTATAGGGCGGCTGAGAACTGATTTTGGATTTACCTCAACACCTGTCTACATTATTTGTCACAAAATTGAATTGATAATAATACAAAATACGATATTTACAAGTTACCCCTCCATTCTATAACTGCTATTGTCTCACGCTTCAGGAGGGCTGATTCAAATTGGCAGCACTGGTGAATGAGACGAAATTTTGTAATTTACATCAAATTTCACACAAACAATTAAAACTTCTTAAACATAATTCATTAGAAGCTATAACTCAGAAACCCAAAGCCAATATATTTCTTACTTTGTCGTTATATCAAATATTTTAAAAGTATACCATATTAAATTTAAAATTAAATATTTTTTTAGTAATCATCCTAAAATACAAATGCTATAACACTTTAAAACTATATGTATATCCCTTTACACTCTTTGTGGAATTTGATTTACAATTAGTCAATACATTGCTTTTTGTATTTATGGCTTATTTTATTGTAAAGGCTTTTATGTCTGTAAATCAAACTTCATTTGGTGCTTCATCCCTTATAAAGGCATATTAAAGGTAACAATACAAGTAACATATATAAAGCAATTTATTGTATGCATTTCAATATAACTGCATTGTGAGTAAGGTATTAATATACCCTTACTTTTTTAAATGAAAGAAACTGCACTTCCTGAAAGATCCCATATAAAAAAATATTCAAGTTAACAATAGACAGTAACATAGATGGAACGTTACCTTGAATGTATTTCAATATTAACTCCTTTGAGATTAGGTCATTAATATACCCTCACCCTCTACAATTAAACAAAACATGATCCATATTATTGCTTGAAATGTTTTGCGGCTATAGAAAGGGGGATGTTTTACACGTTGCTACGTAATTTGAATTTGTCTCGAAAATACGCATACAGCCTAGGCAACACCTCGACCCTGCCGAATGACTGAAGCGGCCGTATAGTTAAAGAGCAACATCTATACGGTGGGTGTTCTTTCACATGGTACGAAAGTAGGGGTATAATATTATATATTTAAAATTGGGCTATTTCCTTCTATAATGTATAGCTATAAAGTTGTGTCGCATATTCATAGGAGTTCTACTAAGCTGAAATGCATCGAATTTATTATACATTGTTAAGCAACTGTCTACTATTTTTTAAAATTAAAATATTACCCACAACTACATTGTAAACGGTTGCTTATACGACTGGAACTGCGATGAATTACTGTATACGCTTTAGTGTTAATATGTTGGTGAAATATTGCATTTTGTAAGTAATTATAATTATATTAACGAAAAGGTATAATTATTTTGTGTTTAAAGACGAAAATAAATTTCAGACTTATCTAACATGTTGAAAAAATACGTCATGCATAAATATAAGTGTGTGAGTGTGTGTGTGGGGGTGTGTGTGTGTGTGTGTGTGTGTGTGTGTGTGTGTGTGTGTGTGTGTGTGTGTGTGTGTGTGTGTGTGTGTGTGTGTGTGTGTGTGTGTGTGTGTGTGTGTGTGTGTGTGTGTTTTGGGGTGTGTTAGTGATTTCTTTTTACAATTTTAGTTTTCCTTTTGTTGTAAAAACGTAAAAGTAAAACTAGTATTGACAAACAAAATCTGTGTCTGTCCCAAATTTACATTTCGTAAATATATATATATTCGTAAATGTAAATAATACTAGTTATTTATATATATATTTGGATTCATGCTATTTAAATGTTAGATTAGGCTGCAACTGTTTATTACCAAGAGCTAAATGATAAAAACACTCTACGATATTAATAAATGTTATTTAAAGTATTGGCGTTCCTCTAATCTTTAACAGGTAGGACGGAGATTAATCTGCCCTTTCTGTGTTACAAACCCTCGGGAAGTTGTAAATAATCCGAGCGAACCTAATTAGTCCGTGGAGAGTAATTCGGGGTCTGTGGAATTTTAATTATTGTAGAGCTTTTAAAGTTAACAAATCTAATTAATCAACTCTACCTTAGAAAAAGAAATTATTAAAAAACAGTGGAAATCCCAACTGTTACAAGGGGTATTTCATTTTAGCCTCAGGAAGATCCAGTGATTCGCTTCTAACAAAAATGATGTCAATTTTTACTTTTTGTGTTTACTCAAACAACTAGGCCTAATAAACAGCCTGTTTTTATTTTGAAAATGGTTTTACCTGGTGTTTAAATCAAGGACATTTTTGGAAATATTGGGAAATAATACTTGCTGCAGATTTCCCAAAAATTAACAATTTTTAATACAAATTAATCATGTAATCAGTTCAAAAACTGAGCATTAGTCATTAAGTATTTCTTCCATTATTTTCAGACAGGATATTGGGAAGATCATGAAAAGTTACAATCCTGATTCATGTATATTACTTCTAAACTATTATATACTAAACTAGTATATTACTAAACTAAAAGCAAGTATTATAAACAAACATACTGTTTTAACTTGTCTTAGATTTCAATGTGTTTTTGTAAAGTACGATTTATTGTTTGCGGGGAAAACAATAATAACAATAATTGATTTTCCATAAAACTCATTTTCAATGATGGCACATCTTATCTTATTATCATTATTATTACGACCTCAAATATTATATTGAAATTAAACTTTTTATAAGAGCAAGAAAATATAAAGATTCGAAATGAATTATTATTGTTGGAAAAGCATAAATTAGCTCCTTCGTGAATTTCATGGACAGAAGCAAGAATCTTACTTTTACTTAACGAATTCGGAAATCGTTTTTTGCGGAAGTGTACTTTACATAACGAATATCGCCGTCCGGAAGGTGAACAAGCTATAGTACAGGACACTTGGTTTAGCACTTGGTCACTTCGGTTACTGATATGACCAGATGTCATTTTTATGTGTGTTGCTATGTCTATATATTTCATACTGTTCTAGTGGTTTTAATTTATGGCCTTTGTTGCATGTGTAGAGAATGCTCATGTTATTTTCCATACTTTTGCATGAGTATTTAGTGTCCATGAGGTGATTTGCGTAGGTGGATTCAATAGTAGTGTGCAATGCGCTTTTTTGTTCTTTATATCTTTCGGCAAAATATCTGCCTGTTTGTTCAATATAGAACTTATTGCAGTTGTTGCGTTTTAGTTTGTATAATCCTGGGTTATTGTATGTGTTGGTATTGTTATTAATGCTGTGTCTGATAGCCGTTTGGCTTTTATTTGTTGTTCTGTAAGCTACATTGTATCCTGCTTTTTTTAATTGGTCTGCTATTTTATTTGTGAGTTTCTTTATGTATGTAAGGGTGATGAATTTGTTTGTGTTCGTGTTTTTGTTGTTTGTGTTGTTACTGTTCTTGTTGAGAATTTTACTGTGTATTTTGTCTATTAAATAATTGTCATATCCATTTTTTGAGCTAAATATTTGATTGTGCTTAGTTCCTCTGTGTAGTTAGTTGTTTCATAGGTATTTTATTTAGTCTGTGTAGTAAATGTTTGAATGTTGCGTGTTTATCTTGTATTGGGTGGTTCGATGAATTGTGTGTCAGTATGTCTGTCATGGTTGGTTTGCGGTATATGTTGAATTCATGTTTGTTTTGAGTTTTTATTATGGTGATGTCTAAGAAATTCAATGTTTTGTTGTTTTCAAACCCTGCAGTGAACTGGATATTTTTGTGTATTTTGTTTATATGTGTTTGGAGTTGTTGGCATTGTCTTATGTTTTCTCGGTATAGTATTATATTGTCATCTACATATCTGTGTCAATATATTATCTTATCTGCGTGTTTGTTGTTATTTATGATTTTATTCTGTTCTATGTGTTGTTGGAATACTTCTGCTACAATGCTTGAAATCGGTGTACCCATTGGTAGGCCTTATTCCTGTGTGTAATATTTGTTGTGAGTGAAGTAGTTCTGTTGTGTAATGGTGTTGAAAATGTGTAGGATTTCTTTTGTGATTTTTTCTGGAGTGTTGTTGAGTCTTAGATTGTCTCGTAATATGTTTAGTGTTTCTGTGACTGGGATATTGGTATATAGGTTTTTGATGTCAAACGATTTCAGGGTTGAGTTATGAGGGATTTCAATGTTCTTTATTTTGTTTACTAGATCTATTGTGCTCTTTATATTTGTATGTGTGTGTCTAGTTTGATGTACTTTCTAATAGTTCTATCCATATGGCGTGCTAGTTTGTGTGCGGGTGTTTGTTGGCGATTATCGGGCTTATTGGTGTTCCTTGTTTATGTAGTTTAGGACGTGCTTGCAAGGTAGGTGCCGTAGGTTTTACTGCTTTAAGGTATTTTTTTTGTGTTTTAGATATTACGTGTTTAGTTGAATTAATTATGTGTTTAACTGTGTTGTGATATTTGTTTGTTGGGTCTTTATTTGTTTCTGAGATGTTGTTTGCCGTAATGAATTCATTCTTATTGTTTAAATACTGTGTATGCATAATAACTGTAGTATTACCTTTATCTGCTTTTACGTATTTTAAATACGTTCTCTGGTTTTTTGTTTTAGGGATTTGGCTATCTGTATTTCATTGTTGTGTGTCATGCTCTGTTGGGTCTTGTGCGTTCTTATTATGTTACTAACTAAATGCCTTAAGTGTTCTTGATCTTGTATTTCTGTCTGTTGTATATTGGTTTCTGGGTCAATTTTAATTGCTGTTTTTTGTTTTATTGTTATCTTTGAGTGTATAATATGTTTTAGGCCTTTATTTAGTAATTCTATTTCTTAAGTGGTAAATGCGATGTTAGTGTTGATTATTGTTTTTTTCATAAAAAGAGTGTTTTGGTTTTTTTATTGCTAGATTATTATTTTTCTCATTTAAAAGTTGATTTATTTTCTTTTTATGTGTTTCTTGTAATGTTTTATTGGCCCATTTGTGCGATTCTGTAATTAGTTCGCATGTGAATTCACGCCCGTATGTATTAGAAATAATGGTACCGAGGAAGCACAACTGTAGCATTCTTAGCGGCAAAAATACGAGGCTGAAGAAGTCGTAAGACGAAAACGTTTCCAATAACGTAAGTTAACAATTTAACAACTTTTAGTAAACAAAAAGCCTGTCGCAGGTGATAGCAAAAGTGTAATAAAAAAATATTTAAATATTATTGTAAATGCTGTTTTCATCATTGAAGATAAATATAAATAAACCATCAATATAATTCCAAGAGATGTTAACATTTTCAGTGCAACTATTCAACTAGGATAGGCCAGAATAAGTCTTTACGTTTTGTGCATAATATAACGGAGAGGTCTAGCTAACTACCATTGTAAGTAGGTAGTTATACTGCGTGTTGGAAAATAAAGTTCTGGAACTATTGTTAATGCCTTTAGGTAAGAGATAATGTGGACAACTGTAGGTGGCTATAGGAACTTGTCAGTAGGAATAAAGTAAACCTGGCTCGATAGTGCCAGAGAGTCATTTTTAAATTAAATACTTAGGATTGATTTTGTGAATTCTGTATATAATATTCCATAAGTTCCATAACTCATTGTTTTTGTATTATCTACCCACTGACCTCTTCTCTCCAGTAGCTTTACTTATCAACCTATTCAGTGATCACTTATCTGGTTACATCAAAAAAATCAATATCAAATACTCAGAAGGGCGTAAAGATAGATAAGAAGGTCGTTGAGCGACAGAAAAATTAATCTAAACAATAACTAAAAATTTGTGAAATATTTTACCTTCAAACCTATCCTATTCGGTGTTTCTATACATAGCCTACATAAAGTTCTTTAAAATTATCATCTTTTTTCAATTCCTTACATTAGTTCAGTCGCGTTCGTCCTATGCATATCTTGTTCAAATTTTTCATGGTTAATAAAAACACTTTATTCATCCACTAAAGTTCAAATACATTTTTTTAAACTTCTTGTGGATTTCTTGCAGTTTTTTCAAATATTATTTAATAAATAATTTTAATAATGATTAAATTTTAGTTTTATGTGGTAGAAAAACTTTTTACTAAAGGAGCTAGGTATGCAATATAGTTATTTCGTCCCATTTGGCTTAAAATAACTGATAACACATGATATCATGAAACAGCTGATTTTATGTTATAGGTTATGTGGTAGAACAGATGTTTTAACGCATGGGTTGTGTTACTTTATTTATATTATTAGTAATTAATTAATAAAAAGTAACTAAAATAGAACTTTTCCCTGTAAAAAGTACCTAAGTAGAAATTGTGTTTAAAATATTTTTGTTTATATTACTCGTTAAAGTTGTAACTTGTTTGGTTTAAGGTAAAACTTGGTTTAAGAGGCCACCATTCTCTGAGGTACATAATGAACGTTAAATGGGTCGTCAGTAGTATACACGTTTTTGTTAAGGCTATCAGTGCAAGGTTAGAATGTTGTAGAAATACCTTTT
>JBAIZL010000004.1:161969731-162104731 GCA_036971475.1 Prosapia bicincta
GATATATATATATATATATATATATATATATATATATATGTATATATATATATATATATATATATATATATATATATATGTATATATATATATATATATATATATATATATATGTGTATGTGTGTGTGTGTATGTATGTGTGTGTGTGTGTGTGTGTGTGTGTGTGTGTGTGTGTGTGTGTGTGTGTGTGTGTGTGTGTGTGTGTGTGTGTGTGTGTGTGTGTGTGTGTGTGTATAGTGTTAGTGTGAGCTAATAGAATGAAGGAAGGGATTGAATAATTTGTAGTCAATAAGTGTGAAGCAAAATTTAATGTATTTTCGTAAACCAGAATAACGAGTGATGTTTTTACACCGCACACAAAATATTCTGGGATTAAAAACCGTCAGTAGCTGCAAGCCATCGTCAATGAAACAGTTCCTAAACACGTCAGTAGCTGCAAGCCATCGTCAATGAAACAGTTCCTGAACGCGTCAGTAGCTGCAAGCCATAGTCAATGAAACAGTTCCTAAACACGTCAGTAGCTGCAAGCCATCGTCAATGAAACAGTTCCTAAACGCGTCAGTAGCTGCAAGCCATCGTCAATGAAACAGTTCCTAAACGCGTCAGTAGCTGCAAGCCATCGTCAATGAAACAGTTCCTAAACGCGTCAGTAGCTGCAAGCCATCTTCAATGAAACAGTTCCTAAACGCGTCAGTAGAAAGTTAGCTCAAAGCGTTTTAGTGATATAGACAAATATTTATCAAAATAAATATTGAATTAATTTTTGTTGATATTGTTTTCTTAAGATGAATTTAATTTATTTATAACTCTATAAATCAACTGTGGCTTAGTGTTTAATATAAATAAATAAAATATCTATACCACAAATAGCGATTTTATTTATTGAATACTTTATGTACATTTCAATTGCATGGCATCATCCTCAGAGGTAATTTAGAAAACAACTACTCAGAAAACTAACGTAGTTTGTCTTGTAGTTTACCTCTGAGGATGATTGCTATGCAATTAAATTGTACATATGATATCAAATAAATAAAAAAAAATTTGTGATATAGAGATTCTATTTATTCAATTTAATAATTTATTTAGTTTTACAAAAACACATCTCTAGACAAAGGTTAAGCCCCACTTGTAATTCAAATGATATTTCTGATAAGAACTTTAAATTCTCAATTACAAACTTTGATCTAAGAGTAATATTTTGAAATAATTTTTAAACCCAAAACGTTATTAAAAAAGAACCTGTTTGTATTAGAATTAATAAATGATAAAACTAACTTATTCTAAAAAATTAATTAACTGCATTTGAACTATTCATTTTTTAGAAAATGAGGAATAAAATGCCTTAATTGGTTATTATTTTTGAGTATTTCCTGTATCACAACGGAATGCCTATAGTTGAGGTTAGTTGCTGCTATTGTTTCTTGCCTCGGCTCTCAGGTCTTCGTTTTCATACCTCCCCTTTTACGATCAGTCGTAAAATATTTACTCTAGCCCCAAGTCCACGACGTTCAGGGAGACTTCTCCAATGAAACTTTATAATGTAACGGTTTTCTTGAAATTTAACAGTGTACTTTCTTTTTTTTTAATTACTGACGCAAAATGTTGTTAACTTTACTACATAAGTATCTGATTATGATAATTTTTGGTTTCTTTTACAATATTTTTCCAAATAAATGCTAATATTACCTGATAATTTCTTCATATTTATTCCTTTTTTGTATTAACATAATCTCTGCTCAAAAAAGACAAAAAACTAAGTTTTTGTGTTATTAAGTGTCAGAGGTACACTTTGCACGTAAGTCATTTCGAAATACAAAACAAAATATAACCTAAATAGACTTTCAATTCTATCATTTGTCTGAAGCCTAATATTGGCCTAGCAGAGAGGAGTGTGGCCTATATTGCGCAATAAAATCGAAGTAGTCTATGGGGAACTGAATACGAAAACAATATTCCGGGAAAGTCCAGAATCTCTCCCTAGGGAAAAGAGTTGTAAAAATTCAATTCTTATTTCCAAAGATAGGTTATTTTTTAGTTTTTGAAAATATAAGAATAAAGTGTTTCGTAAGATTTTTCTTTTTGAATAATTTGCTATTTTTTATTTTGAGAATTTGGTAATACTGTATTCAAAGTTCGTGGAATATAAAATTTAATATTGTTTATTCAATTAAAATTCTTAGAGGGAATAAATTATTATAAAATTTGAGCTATCTAATAATTAAAAGCAGTTGATATACTAGTCAATAAAATTTATTTTTAAAATGACAGCTAGTTCGTCATCTTCACCAGGCGTTTTAACACAGTTGTCTACGACATAAGCTCTAACCTATGTTATGATGAAGATATTATATGATAAATTTTGGAAACTAGCTATCGAAAGTTCCCCGTAATTTTTAACATAAATGTTTTAACTAAATAAATAAAACTCACTAACCGCAGCACAAAAATCTTTATTTTACTACAATTACTTTATGTACATTTCGATTACATGGTAATCATCTTCAGAGAGTACTTCGTAAAGTACTTCTAAGAGTACTTCTGAAGATGATTACCATGTAATCGAAATGTTCATAAAGTAATTCTAGTAAAATAAAGATTTTTGTACTGTGGTTAGTAGGTTTAATATATTTAGTTAAAACATTACTCCTCAGTGCTCTGCAAATTTATAAAACATAAATATCATTGATTCGTATATCAATCGTCATTTATAAATATCAAGATTTGTAAGTGTATGTACACAAATTATTTGGCCATTAGTGTAAAAAACAAAATATTTATTTCTAGTATTAACTTAGTCAAATGAACGAACTGCCTGACCATAAACTTGTATTTTGGCGCAGGTTTTTTACACCCATTTCTTAATCAATAATATTTTAATAAACTACTGCATTTTAAAAAATATTATAATTTCAATATCAAAATAAAATACGCATATTCCCTTTTGCTATCTCTCAAGGCACAAATAGAAGTCCTCATATTGTTGGAATAACTTTCAAAATTTAATTACTTAGACACTTCGGATAATCTCCAAATTTCCGAAACATTGAAGAAAAAAGAATAAAAAGAGAGAAAACTATATTACTAGAACTAAAGATCACTCTAATAATAACCAATGACCGGTTAACAAATAATAAACTAATACAAACGATAGACTGTGCGCTTGTGAGTGAGTGTTTATGTGTGTGTGTGTGTGTGTGTGTGTGTGTGTGTGTGTGTGTGTGTGTGTGTGTGTGTGTGTGTGTGTGTGTGTGTGTGTGTGTGTGTGTGTGTGTGTGTGTGTGTGTGTGTGTGTGTGTGTGTGTGTGTGTGTGTGTGTGTGTGTGTGTGTGTGTGTGTGTGTGTGTGTGTGTGTGTGTGTGTGTGTGTGTGTGTGTGTGTTTGTACACTTTTAGTATTTAACAAGAAAATATTTAATAAAACAATGTAATAATAGAAATAGGCTTCCATATTGTGCCCATTTCGAGCGACTTTCCTCCATAAGATCGTTTTTACAGTTACATTTAAATAATGCAATACAGGCGCCACTATAATCACGAGCAAGTTATGCCCGTGACGTTTGGAATCTATTTCCCACAGGAAACCCCGGCAACAGTCGTGACTGAAATTCAAAAGCCAACTTCAAGCCCCGTCTCTCAAGAGCAAATCTTTCGCTTTTCTAAAGTAACGTATTTTGTTGGAAGTTTAATTCGAATACCTAATGATAGCCGTGTGTTAACAAAATTTATATTTCGACATCATAATTTGGAAGTTGTTTGTCAAAGTCAAGTACACAAAATAATCCGAGGTAAGGCAGCCACTGCGCACAAACATCTTACACATATATTTTAAAGAACTAAAAAAAGTAGTGATAAAGGTAGCAGTTAGTAAGACAGTTACATAATAACTTAGGTAGGCCACTAATAACATTGTCATATTAAAAAAACAAGTTTTTCATTCAACTTTCTTAGGTATTTGGGTAATATTAGCTTTATGTAAGATAGAGATATCAGATAATGAGCAATCTATCTATGTAAATAGGAATCGTCCTGAATGACTATTCGAAACTATAGGCAGATACATTCCTTGCATAACATATGCACACGCTAAGAAAGGACTTTGCAAAATGTTGATTTTAAAGGTTAAAAATCCCAAACTTGTTATATTATACAGGATTCCTTCAAACATCTGTATACAATTGCAAATAATTTGGGTTATATAATACGCTATTATAACTTTGTATTCCCTTTCCATAAATATTATCAATTATTAGTTGTTTCTAAATTTATTAAATTAATATACAAAGCAACAATTTTAAAAGACTGCGGGAGAAGCCGCCACGGGGTGCTAGTATTATATAAATCGATATCCATAAAGTACAAATTTAGTATTGTTATCAAAGTTAATAATATCTTAGAGAAACTGTAGGGTAATTTTTTATTCAATTCCTTCTATTAGTCCACCCTCTATTTATATCTGTTCTTCAAATATTCAATCGATAGTGAAATTTTCTTATTCATCCAAACAAGTTCAAATATATATATATTTTTAACTTGTAGTGGATGCCCCTTGATGGTAGTAAATTATTTGCCAATAACAATTCGAGAATAGTGTGATTCGACAATGGTCAATTGACCCAAAGGTGCGTCATCACACAAGGTAGAATTATTGCACTTAGTAGTGGATAAAAATATTTACAATAGTAATATATTAACTTTATAAAGTCAGTGCAACGGTAAAATAATGGACAACGTAAAATATCAATTTATATAAGTTATATAAACATTTTATGTGAACATTTCATAATTAAATGCGTGCTAGGAAAATTCCTGCTTACGCAGCTTTAGTATTATATAGGTGTGAGAACAGAGCCCCGGCAGTGTGTAAGTCGCCTCTGTATCGCACAGACGTTTTCCACTCCGATTGAGTGCATATCAATTGTATTGTTTTATTAAGTAAAATTAATGTAACAGTTTTCTAAATTAATTGTTTATTAAATTCAAAGGTTTGTTAAAAATAAAAATCATTTTTAAAAACCTTTCTTGCTTAATATAAAACGTAACTGGCGCAGTCGGTAGGACACCTCAAGGAAGTTAACGAATATAACGTCCGTCGGTTTTAACCGTTAATTGAGGAAACCTTAAGTAGAGTGAATATCTACAACCACTTAATAGAGCGCATATCTATTAAGAACACGAGCGAATATCGTGTAGGTGAAAAGTGAAAAGTGAAAATTGTTCAAATGAGCAAAGTATTTTGGATCAACTTGTAAGTAGATCTTAAGATATAGAATTAAGAAAAAGTAGAGTAAATACTTTTTAATTTTATATAATTGATTTTTAATTTTATTATTTTAAAGAAAATAATATTTTAAAATGGCAACGCCAACATTAAAGAAGGAATATCTAGACATGATTCCTGAGTATAGTGGAGAGCCCACTATGCTCCACAGATTTATTTCTATATGTGACAAAGTAGTAAATAAGTTTTATGTAAGCGAAAATCCAGAGGATTTTCAAAATGAATATTTATTTTCTTCTATACTAGCTAAACTAAAAGGCCAAGCATTGGAAATGGTTGTAAACTCAAATTCATATAATTGGTATGAGGTTAAAAAAGTATTATTAACCAGCTATTCAGACAAAAAAGATTGTTTTACCTTAAATTTAGAAATGGCTGAGTTAAAACAAGAGCATAACGAATCACCTTTTAAATTTTATGAAAGAATTCAAAAACTATTAAATTTACAAATTTCATTTTTTGTTAATAAAGAGCCACAAAGACAATTGGCCAAAGATGTTTTAATATAATATGTTCAGAAACTAGCTTTAAGAGTTCTCCTTAGAGGTTTACATGAACCTGTAGGATCGCTAATGCGAACCAAAAATCCAGATTCTCTTAGCGAAGCACTTAATATGCTTACTAACGATTTTCAATTTAAAAATAACAAATTACTTCAAAATGTTAAACAGAACATTCCACCTAGGGCCCCACAATACCCGCCTATTCGCAAACCCCTTCCTAACAAACAAACCTTCCAAAATTATAGGCCCAACTACCAAAATAATCCTAACCAATTTACTAAACCTAACTCATACGTGCAGCAAAATCAACAACCGAGACAGTCTAACAACTACACACCATTAAAAGTTCATCAAAAATTTGAACCAGAACCAATGAGCATTTCCACACGTCAAACAGGGAACACAATTAGACAAAATAGACTTTATCAGATGACAGGGAAACCAATAGAGGAGGAAAATTACGATCAAACTATGAATCGATTGACTGAACAAATGACTAACTCTTATCTGACCGAACAAACAGATTATGAACCGCAAGAGGACCCTGACAGCTACATAGACTTTGATGATTCCCCGCAAGAGGAAAACGCATGCGGATTCACTCAAGAGGACAATCATACCCAAAATCATTTTTTAGGACTAACCACATTAAAAAGACATTTTCCATAATGCATATAGAAGACGACACAAACGAACTACCGTACATCCACGATCCCAAGACCAATTTAAAGATGCTGATTGACACTGGAAGTACGAGATCATTTATTAAAAAATCAATAGCTTTCCAATTTTTCAAAAACACTCTAAAACAAGAGCCATTTGAAGTGAGTACAGCTCATGGAGTATCAAAAGAAAAATACAGTTGTACGCTACCACTCTTAGGAAAAGAAACAACCAAATTCTATTTATTTGATTTCCATAAAGATTTTGACTTACTCCTTGGATTAGATAACATAAAAGAATTAAAAATTAATTTAAATTTTGTGAATGATAAATTAATATTTCGCAATAAGCAAATGCCGATTAAATATTTTAACACAGAGGAACAATATAATAATAATAATAATAATAATAAAATTAAAAGCGAATGTCAGGAACAGAAAGCAAAAAAGGGAACAAGTTATGTTATACAAGCCCGCGCTAGCCAAACGATTAAATTTAGAATACAAAATATTCAAGATGGAGAAGGACTCTTACCATACAAAAACTTAAATGGATTAGAAATTCCGCAGTGTATAGTCTCAGTACACAAGGGAGAAGCCTACTGCCCTATAATAAACAACACAGAAGTAAATGTAGAATTAACAGTAAATGAACCATTAGAATTGAAATCTTTAGAAGAATACAATATCCTTAGACCTGATGCAATGCAAACGAACGCTAATTTCAATTTATTAGACTATAAACAAAAAAATTCGAGAAGGAAAAATTTAGATTTATCAAAATTTAGAATGGAACATATGAACTCGGAAGAAAAATCCGCTATAACAAGTTTAATAAAAGATTATGCAGATTTATTCCATATTGAGGGAAACGATTTAACTTTTACCAACCAAATAAAACATGTTATTAGGACTACTGATGAAATTCTCGTATACTCCAGAAATTATAGATATCCAGAGATTTACAAGAACGAAATTAATAAACAAACTGAGGACATGCTTGAACAAGGAATTATTAGACCTTCAAATTCTCCATGGAACTCTCCTGTCTGGATTGTACCCAAAAAACAAGACGCTTCTGGCAAAAGAAAATTTCGATTAGTAATAGATTTTAGAGGATTAAACAAGAAAACAATTGACGATAAATTTCCCTTGCCAAACATTACCGACATATTAGATAAATTAGGACGATCTCAGTATTTTACAACTTTAGATTTAGCCTCAGGATTTCACCAAGTAGAAATGGATAAAAATAGCATAGAAAAAACAGCGTTTTCAACAGAAACGGGACACTATGAATTTTTAAGAATGCCATTTGGACTAAAGAATAGCCCCCCTACATTTCAAAGAATTATGAATAACATTCTGAGAGGAATCCAAAATGAAACATGTTTAGTTTATTTAGACGATATTATAATTTACTCCACTAGCCTCCAAGAACATATACAAAGACTTAAAGAAGTATTCGACAGATTACGCAAAGCCAACTTTAAAGTACAGCTGGATAAAACAGAATTTTTAAGAAAAGAAGTAGCGTATCTAGGGCATGTTGTTACACCGGAAGGCGTAAAACCTAACCCAGCAAAGATTTTGGCAATCAAAAACTATCCAATACCCAAAACCACCAAACAAATTAAAGGATTTTTAGGACTAATAGGCTATTATCGAAAATTTATTAAAAACTTCGCCAAGATAACAAAACCGTTTACTAACTGTTTAAAGAAAAATGCAAAAATAAATATAGAAAATCCAGACTTCATTGAATGTTTTGAAACATGTAAAAATATACTGACTAATGAGCCCCTTCTACAATACCCAGATTTTGAAAAGGAGTTTACTTTAACAACAGACGCTAGTAATTTTGCACTAGGAGCAATTTTAAGCCAGGACAAAAATGGAAAGGACCTTCCTATAGCGTATGCCAGCAGAACTTTAAATGACAGCGAAACTAATTACTCCGCGATTGAAAAGGAATTATTAGCAATCGTATGGTCTACCAAACACTTCAGGCCTTATTTATTTGGAAGAAAATTTAAAATTTATACAGACCATAAACCTTTACAATGGTTATTTTCAGTTAAAGAACCAAATTCGAAGCTTTTAAGATGGAGATTAAAACTAGAAGAATATGATTATGACATAAGATACAAAAAAGGCAAATTAAACCAAAACGCCGATGCTTTATCTAGAATACTATTGAACGTTACTGATAAAAGGTCAACAAACACCCAACACACTGTAGAACCAGACCTTGAATTATCTCCAGCGAACTTACTGAGTCGTTACTTCCCGGAATTGAATGAAGATAATGAGTCTATGGTCGTACAACTCGACGCAACAGATAATGCCAACTTAGAGTACGATCAAGAAAGTGACAGTCAAACCGTGCATTCCAACTTCGAAGGGAACACCCAAATTGAAATACCAATTTCCGACGAACCTGTAAACTTTGGGAGAAATCAAATATTTTTGTCATTAGTAAAATACGAACCAAAGAAAGTAAAAATTATAAAACTATTCGGAACTTCAAAAATTCGTTTAATGGTCGAAATATCAGAAAATAACTTTAGAAGACATAGTTAACTTTGTAAAATCATATTTGGTACCCAAAATAAAATATAATCTATATTTTGAAGACGAGTTTTACGAGAAATTTGCATCATGCGTAGCCAAAAATTTCAAACAAACTGAATTAAATTTGGTTAAGTGTAATAACAAACTCTTAGACCTAACTTCGGAAGAAGATACCTTAGAAACGATAAGTAATTATCATGTCAGCAAAACCAATCACCGAGGGATACAAGAAACATACGAACAAATTAAGCGAAGATATTATTGGCCTAATTTAAAATCACTAATCCAAAATTTCATAAATCAGTGTGACATATGTCAAAGAACCAAATATGACAGAATCCCCTTACAATTAGAGATGAACTTGACGCCTACAGCTGCAAGGCCTTTCCAGATAATTCACATCGACACTATCTCTTTAGAAAAGAATGCGTTTATCAGCATTGTCGACAGTTTCACAAAGTATGCTCAAGCTTATCGCTTGGGAAGCTCTCAAGCTACAGAGATTGCAGACAAGTTATTAGATTACTTTGCGCAGTTCTGCTTACCAACAGTTATTATCTCAGACAATGGAACGGAGTTTAATAACAGGATTGTGAAGGAGATATTAGACCTGCATAAAATCAAAATCCATTTTATCAGTACACAAAACCCCCAATCAAACGGATTATGTGAAAGATTTCATTCCACCTTAATAGAACACATAAGGCTGTTAAACAATCAAATCGAATTTAAAAAAGACAGTATAATTAAGAAAGTCAAATATGCTATAATTGCCTATAACAATAGCATTCATTCAGTCACAAAATTAACGCCGTGCGAAGTCTTATTTGGACACATAAATTCAAACTCTTTATTAGATATAGATTTAGAAAAACAAATTGTAAATGACTACGTTTTAAACCATAAGGAAAAAACAAAAATACTTTACGAAAACATTAGGGATAGCAATCAAAGAATTAAAGAAAAAGTTTTAGAAAAAAGAAATGTAAACAAAGAACCACTTCCAGAAATACCATCTGAAGTTTATATAAAGTCAGTTCAGAAGCAAAGCAAAACGAAAAACAGATATAGCAAGGAAGAGATAGCTTCAATAAACAAGGAAAGAAAAACTGGTAAAATAAAGCCTAGACATCATAACACAAAAGACAAGATACATTTGTCGAAAATTAAAAGGCCTAAGAAGATAAAAAATGTAATTAATGACCAAAATCCTTCTTGTTCATATTCGACACAATCAAATTAAAATCCCTACCATACCTTTGTATACTATTTCTATACAAGAAACTTTACTAAACTTTTAAACAACATTGTTTTATTAATTGTATGTGTTACAAACTTTTGTAATTAATTAAATGATATGTAACTAATTATGGTAATAAATATTGTTAATTATTTGAAATATGTTAATCACAAAAAGAAATGTAATTGAAGAAAATTAGAAACTATACTCTTAAAGAGATAACAAAACAAAAAGAATTCTTATAAACTGACTAGAATCCTTATCAAATCTATAACAGGCAAGTTGAATGTAAATGATGGTAAAAATTATGAAAACTTATATAAAACTTTTATTGTAATCAATGTAAATTTTGTAGAACAAAAATTAGATTCTGATAACAATTGTATATGTTATAAACATTTTGTATCTATCCTATGATAGAAAAAACTCATTATAAATTGTATTAATCAATTCCAAATACTTTTGCTCAGTTGAATTATAATGAACAGAAAATTAGACTGTAAAATGCCCATCATCAAAAACAATAACGCCTACAAACTACGAGGATACTGCGTTGGAAATCGCAGACAACCCATTTAACTGGATCTTGGAAATCAACCTTTGCCTGGTGACTTTCTCCAGTGAAGAGGACTTCAACCCATGCCGAAAATTGCCCTTTACGGAGGCCTATTCAGCAACTTATATACTTCACCCTCATCAAGAAGATGAAGAGGACCTCAACCGATGCCGAAACTTCGCCAACCCCCGAAGTTTTCTTTAGGGATGGAGGAGTTATATAAACATTTTATGTGAACATTTCATAATTAAATGCGTGCTAGGAAAATTCCTGCTTACGCAGCTTTAGTATTATATAGGTGTGAGAACAGAGCCCCGGCAGTGTGTAAGTCGCCTCTGTATCGCACAGACGTTTTCCACTCCGATTGAGTGCATATCAATTGTATTGTTTTATTAAGTAAAATTAATGTAACAGTTTTCTAAATTAATTGTTTATTAAATTCAAAGGTTTGTTAAAAATAAAAATCATTTTTAAAAACCTTTCTTGCTTAATATAAAACGTAACTTATATATATATAAAGAACTAAGTCAAAATACAAATACAAGAATTATAATTGAATTTTCAATTATAATTCTTGTATTTGTATTTTGACTTAGTTCTTTATTAATACACAAGATTACATATTGCGATATATATATATATATATATATATATATATATATATATATAATAGTTCATAGTATATTTCTGATATTGGTACTTATCTTACGTTCTTAAATAATTTTCCACCATTTTTACGCATATTACATGTCTCCATAAATTAAATAAATTCAGGTCTGTGGTTGAACGATAATGTGTCACACTTCTGTGGTAAAACTAGAACAAGCAAACACAGTACGTTTTTTTGATAATTTATTTAAATTATTTGCTTCTTGGATACTAGTGACTACCAAGCGTTACATTCTCGCTTGTTTGCCGCATCGCTGACGTAACTAGGTAGGCCTTACTGCATTCAACATTTTCACTGAATCGGTCTTTTTCCTTTGTAAATTATATGAAGTACGTCAGTAACATTTGTACAGTCGAATCTAATTGGTCTTGTCTTTTGAAATAACTCGACACATGTCTGTTTCTCTAAAGCAATTTAATTTCAAGGATTTTCGCTCTCAAGTAAAACGTGTTCAAGTAACTCTTTTACCATTATAATTGGAAAGGTTAACTAAGTGGAAAATCTCAGAGTAAGTGCCACCTTTCATGAAACTTTAAGTACATTAATTGAGACACGGTTCAACTTAAGCGCTTATCGCAACATTTACCGTAGGCTACTTTTTCAATTCCTTCTATTAGTTCACACTCTCCTTATATATATATATAATTATTAGATAGATTAGATAATTGTTTTCGTGAAGATGCTGGTACTATTTTATTGGCGAAAAGCTTTGAATAAATATATTCATTAAAAGTATTCTTGTTTTTGAAATATTTTAAATTTATTCTATATATATAGGATATATATCTTGTTCGAATTTTCAATCGTTATTAAAATACACAACATTCATTCACTCAAGTTCAAACGGATTTTTTAAACTTTTAGTGGATGACAATTGACGATATTACACATTTTTTTAATACAAATTCATTAACTAAATTTTATAATGAATTATTTTAGTTTGATATGGAAGACAATCTCTTTACAAAAGGGGCTAGGTATGCAATATAGTTACTCCAACCTATTTAGTTTAAAATAAGGGATAACATATGATTTCATAAAACAGCTGATTTTGTGTTATAAGTTATGTGGCGGAACAGTTGTTTATGTTAATTTATTTTTATTAATTGTAATTATTTAATAAAAAGTCACTAAAATAAGTTTTTTTTGCAACCCAAGTAGGAATTTACTTCAAAATGTTTTTTTGTTTATATTTGTTGTTTTATTTCCAAATATGTCAGAAACACTTCCCATTCGGTACGCAATAAACAGGGCTATGTATGCTAGGACAACATACTCATTGTACATTTTTGTACCAGGGCTGTCGAAAAGTACAGGTCCACAACTCCAGCTACCAGGTTTGGCGGAAGATATTCCCGGCGATATATACCACGTAGAGATCTGCCAAAATACACTACCACTTCTATCCAAGGATAGAGATCTACGATTTATGGCATTTTTTCGATGCCTTTCAGTTTCGTATTTAAATTCCTTGTATATATAATTGTCAAATTCGTTACCGACCACTAATGCATATAGCTTCAACTGAATTTGCTAAGTTGAGAAAAGTTTTGCATGTTTACTATTTAAAAAAACTCATTAAAATACGAACAGAAAGGTTTTGTAAAAGGACACTTCCAACATAAGTAATACCGTACGTGCCAAAATAAACAGTACTGAAACAGTTATTCGATTTTATTTTATTTACATCGAAGGTATAACATCGGTGAATCAAACCCAACCCCGCTCAAAACTTTCAACAAGCCAACTATTGCCATGCCTCTCAAAAGTTTGTCGTTACTAAACTTTAAAACCCCCAAGCATCTTGCACTCCCAGAAGAACTAAAGATTTCTGCCCTTGAGACAATCTACACTTTATATCCTGAACCAGACTGGCTGCACATCTACACTGATGGATCTAAACTCAATCCTACTGGAGCTGGCGCTGGAGCTTTCTCCAAGCTGTTTGAAATCAGCCAGGGCGTTGGGGCAAACACAAGTAATTTTGATGGGGAAGTAACGGCAGTGCGACTGGCCGCAGAGGCTCTTGCTGCGTATCACCCAGCAACGAACCACCAACGAGCTGTTTTCTTTATAGACTCCCAAGCCGCCATAATTGCAATAGCCGACAACTCTTCAACAGACTGTTCGAACATATTCCACTGCCGAGAAGCAATCTCACATCTTTTGCAAAATGAATGGTCAATTAGCCTTCAGTGGATCCCAAGTCACGTCGGCATCACATGTAATAAAAGAGCAGACGACCTTGCAAAAAATGGAACGCAGATGCAACAACCAACGCAGAAACCAGCCTCACCTCTGCCAAACACCTTATTGATACAATCTTTAAACGCTCCATTAAACAAGAGCATGAGGAAGCCAGCAGGGGGAAATAGTGGGCATCACTTAGCATTCGCTGTCCTTTGGTGCCCACAAGCGATAGAGCAACTGCCGTGGCTGACTTTCGACTTCTGACAGGACACGACTATCTCCAGGCCCACCTCTACCGTTTTGACCTAGCGGAGTTCGATACGTGTCCACTCTGTCTCAATGGTAGTATGAATGGGGACCTCATTTCAACCTGTCTTGAACTGGACGACCAGCTGACCAGAACCGGTCGTTACTGGGAGGCTTGACACCGAATGGTTCAACATCCAAGGGCGGGCATTGGATAAAGTAAAGTAAAGTAAGTATTTTATTTACATAATTTTATACGCAGTAGTTAGCACCATGTTATCAAAATCTAACCTGAAATGAACACGTCATCACGAATACGCGACAACAATCAAAAGTCGACACAGCTGATCGAGAAGGCAACTACAGCTGATTCGTGTTCTGCACTGTTTATTTTGAAAGGGGGCTGTGCTCTCAGTAATTTGACTCTGTCCTATCTTTATACCACTGCCAAAGGTACTCCTGGAGCTCCCAAAATATCCGAACTCTACGTTCTGTGCTTTCTTTGGCGCGCCTTGTCTCATAACCTGGGTTACGTTGTAGCATAAGTCTTATTGTACCTAGTACTTGGGCAAATTTGTAGCTTTAAAACAAATTTTCAAATCTTTTAGGTAAAGTCTCATGAACGTCTAGTTTAAGTGGCCTCTTTAGCTGTATGTTACATTAGATATCACAAGTCAGTCAGTCATGTCCCCATTCAACTACATTAACTTTATCTGTACCTATCCTTCCAGTGGGAAATGTCCCTCCTGAACTCCCAATAACAAAAGCCCTGACCCCCATAACTCTATCCGGAACTAGGCAATTCAAACGGATGTCACCACTCCACCCGAAATATATAAATCGCAAAATGAGGTTATTTTCGGAATAAGAGCTGGCTTGATTAGTCCTTGAATTTGTAGAAGAACCCGTATGAATAAATAAACAATAATTGTTAGATGGTACTTTTTATTACTTCATTATTTGCTTGGTTTTTAATACAGCTCAAAACTTCAACCTAAATGGTTTTATTTCATTTAAAAAAAGCTTAATTTATTGCAAAATAATTTCATTTTTCCAAATATTACTTGAAGTTGTGTCATAACATTCGAAAATATAAAACAAATATAATTATCAAGTAAAACCATTAATTTTAAGTGCAGAACTGAAAGAACCCAATAACAATATATCGTTACAACAAATAGATGCCAATAGTCTAACTTAAGTTCAATTAAACTGGACTGAACAGAAATTTAAATTTAATTTTTTAAAATTATTTTTCTATAAATTTAAATTACATATAAGACGTTACACACATCTTTCTACAACTTCAAAGCAATTTGTATACATTTATATGTATGTGTATTTCTGTAAGAACTACTCAGATAAATTCGTTCAAGTAAAAATGCTGCTACTAAACGCAACGTTAAACATTTTCAAAATCAACGCGTAAGCAAATACAAATACAGCGGAGCTGTTTATACTAAAAAGTTGTCCGGAACGAGGGGGAAGGGTAAGTAATGGCAATACTTTCTTAATAAAATTAACTTTGCTCTCAACAGCTTTCACGCAGAATGTTTCAGAATTTCATTTCTCCTTCCTGCTTTCAAAATTTGAAACTTTATGAAATTCTACCAGTATATCACTTACCGAAGCAGTTTAAACTTCCTTTATTAAAACTAAATATTTATTTATTTACAAAACCCCCGTTCTTGCTATTTCAGCCATTCGACGCCGCGCCTCCCAGTAGCGTCGAGCGGGATCCTCAGGAGTGCCGGAAAGATCTGGGGAAGACAGCAGGTGGTTGCCGTCCATCACACCCGTTTGGCAGAGAGGGCAAGTCGAATCATCAGCAATGCCTATCCTGTACAGATAGCCCTGCAGTCGTGGCCGGTTGCTATGCGGAATCTGGCTACCCTCTCCGTCCGGGACAAAAATCTCGAAATCCTATTTTTTATTTTTGGCAGGTTCCGCTATATCTCTTCGGTTGGAGGCACTCACCATAGCGTCAATGATGCTTTTGGCTAAAATTAGGAAGCATTAGACTTTAGGTTGTTCGCCTTCTGCTCCCTTTTCTGCTAGTTCGTCGGCCTTTTTGTTCCCCGCAACGCCTACATGGCCCCTAGCCATTATAGCTGTACATGCCATCCTGCTATGATGGGTTTTACTATTTCCAGACGGCAATTAATGGTTCTGAGGCACACTGTAGGGTTATTTGAGGCAAGTGCTAATAATGCCGCTAGCGAGTCAACGAAGAATTCTGCGTTATTAGGATTCCTGTCAGAGTGTAGCAAGGCGGTGGATGCCTCATAGATGGCGCATATCTCCAAATCGAAGTTGCTTATATTGGTACCAACCGTGGAAAAGCAACTAAAGGCGGAGCAGAACCAACCTGCACCGGCTGATTTATCTGCTGGGTTGTATGAAATTAATTACCTGCTGTGTTAAAATTAAATACAGACAACTGATTAGTCAGATACATGACATTTCATTTCACTCAATCATGGATTTGCGGCTGAATAACCCATATATGTCTGCTTATGGGGAAAGTAGGGCTAGGGCTCTGGTTTGCCAAACGCTGGTTTAGGGTTTTAACAAGTTGGCTAAGGGTTTGGAGGTGCAAGTTAGAGTTTGCAAAATGGGCCTAAAATGTTAACCAATTTATTAAACGTTTTCAACACGAACCCTAAAAGGTTTAATCAAACTAACTTTTGTTCTATAAATGGATTTTTCTCACAATTTTATTAAATTTTAGTAGGCCTATATATAATGTAAAACTTATAGTTTTACCCATATTATTTTGTTTATATCCATAGATCTGTAACCCCTACGAGCTGTAGAAAGCTCCTACTCTAAACCGCAAAGAAGCGACTGGGTTCAATCACCTAAAACCACTAAGAGCAATCACTGCGCCACGGCGTCATTATGGTGTTACCTTTTTGTTGAGGGAGCCACCCCATTATAGGGGGTCCTAAAAGACAATAACGGAAAACTACTCCTTCCCCAGGATCCCCGTATGGCAGGGGACATCCCTAGCTGCTTAAAATAGGAATGCTGAATTCCTAATGAGAATTTATATTAGTATTAGGCATTCATGATAGCCCAAAACATAACAGACTATGAATTAGGACTAGAATCCTCGGTGGACACCGGCTATAACCTATTAGGTGAACAAAACACATGAACAATAAACTCTAACAACACCTTAACTTTACAACGCTTCTTATAAATAAAGTATAGAATTATTATTGTCTCTAAAAGAAGCTCCATGAAATTCACTCGTTGCTGCAACCAATCATATAGTGCGTAACCCATCCCAGCAGTCCCTCTGCGTATGATACAGTTTCGAAGAGGAATGTCTGTGCGACCGCATTGATATTCTATCCAACACTGTCCACCTGTGTTGTGAGACGTAAGCAAGAGAATGCCCTAGTCCTATCGCTACTTGCGACGCTCGGAGTCCAAAGAAGTTTCCGGAACAAATTGGCCCCTTTCTCACTGGAAGATGAAGTCTGCAGCGCTAGACTAAAGCATGGATTATCGACCAATGTTGGCGCTACTACACATACGATGATAAGGGCAGAGTGGTCGATCTGCACTGTCTACGTAACGCTACAGACCATTACACAATTATTTCTAAACAACTCATTTCCCAGTGTGATTTTATGTTCCTATGTTATTTCTACATATATTTATGACCTATTCTTCATTAGACGGTTGTCTGAGCACCTTAAAATACAAAACTAAACCAACTACTTCTCTAAATTAGGGCTAAAGAACATTTTTTCCACGTTAAATATAACAAACCAGAAAATAAGCGATTGACAAACATTGTTTGGAAGAAAATCACAGATATAAAATAGACATTGTAACACTGTTGAAAAACGTTGTTACGTGTAGTAAATTGGATGCGTAGGAAACTTTGTATATTAATAGTAATAGAAATAATGTAAATAGTTTATTAAAAGTTCTATATTAATGTAATTATTGTCACAAGAAACGTTTATTGTAACTTTTTGGTTAATATCTTGAAACAATAATAGTACTGAAATATTAATTATCTATTTTGTTTAAATGAGTTAGGTATATTATTTCTATTTGATGTATTATAGTCGAAGTAATGTTAATAACTGGTTTACTGACCGGTGGGCGTGGCAACACCTACTGTATAAATATGGAAGTGTAACCTCACTTTCACCTTAGTCGTAAGTTAGAGTTTGTAGTAGCGGTAGTGATTATGATGACTTTGTCATTGAAATGCGTATCAGTTAATAAATGATTAATTTGGGAATTTTTTGTACTTTTTTTGTATTAACAAAACATCACAGGCTAACCCCAAAGAATAGTTGTACTTCCCAATTGCTAGTCCGATCCTAATCCTCTGTTATATGATAAATTAATCTATTTACTGCTATCAACATGGAACTACTAGAAAGATAAAAAACTATAAAGATAAGAAGAAAGTCGAAAGGAGAGGGGAGGAACGATAAAAGGGTTGTTGAAATGAATAAACATTGAGAATTTCGTCGTATAATTTACATGGAACAAAGCCGTCAGTGAATTATTTCAAGCTTGTTTGAAATAAGTGAAACAGATCAAAGTGAAGATCTTAACATTGGGGCGAATTAATGAACATCCCGCCCCTTCAGACTTGGGTGGGGTGAGTAACACATCGCTTCCTTAATAGAATTAACTTTTGCTTTTAACAGCTTTGCTGGTAAAGGTTGCCTGCTCTGACAACGCGACGGGAAGCTTACATGAAATGCTACTATCTTAGTTCTTGCTAAAGTGATTCGTCATATGTGGAGACAGGAGATTGCAGCACCGGTGCTGATACAGCATAATATAGTGAGTGTTGATAAAATAACAGTTCGACTGTGTGTATATATCTGTATATATATATATATATATATATATATATATATATATATATATATATATATATTAAATATGGTGATATGTTTTCTTGTAATATAGTTAATGAATTAAAAATATTTCAAAAACAAGAATATTTTAATGAATATATTTATTCAAAGCTTTTCGCCGATAAAATAGTACCAGCATCTTCAGGAAGATAATTATTTTCATAAAAGTATTATATTCATTAAAAGTATTCTTGTTTTTGAAATATTTTTAATTCATTATATATATAAAGAACAAAAGTATAAATACAAATACAAGAATTATAATTGAATTTACAATTCAAAGCTTTTCGTTGGCTAACAGTACCAACATCATCAGGAATATTCACTGATGATGTTGGTACTGTTAGCCAACGAAAAGCTTTGAATTGTAAATTCAATTATAATTCTTGCATTTGTATTTAGACTTTTGTTCTTTATTAATACACAAGAAAACATACTGCGATATATATATATATATATATATATATATATATATATATATATATATATATATATATTAAAACAACATAGGTTATTCAAATACAAGAATATTTATTATTTTATATCCAAAGCTTTTCGTTGGCAAACAGTACCAACATCATCAGGAATGAAAATTACAATAATGTAAGCTAGAGGCCTATAGCTTACATTATTGTAATTTTCATTCCTGATGATGTTGGTACTGTTTGCCAACGAAAAGCTTTGGATATAAAATAATAAATATTCTTGTATTTGAATAACCTATGTTGTTTTAAATTATTAAACTAGAAAATGTATTATATATATATATATATATATATATATATATATATATATATATATAAGTTACGTGTTTTATTAAGCTTGAAAGGTTTTTAAAAATGATTTTAATTTTACAAACCTTTTATTAATTAATAAACATTCATATTAAAAAAAACTGTTACATTAATTTTGCTCAATAAGATACAATTCAATTGATATTCACTCAATTGGAGTGGAAACGTCTGTTCGATACAGAAGTTAACTAAACACTAAACGTAAACAGTATCACCACCTGCACAATGGAAAATCTGCGTAAGCAGGAATTTATCGTAGTACACATTTTATTTAGTAAATTTCACAATATTAGTTCACATAACTTCTCCACCCTAAATAAAACTTCGGGGGTGGCGAAGTTTCGGCATCTGCTGAATTCCTCTTCATTGGGGAAGGTCGCCAGGTAATGGTTGATTTCCAGTTGATTATGTTGTCCATGACTTCCAATGCAGTATATTCGCAATTGTTGGCGTTATTGTTTTTGATAATGGTCATTTCACAGTCTAATTTGTGGTGCGTTAAAATGTCAAATGAGCAAAAGTATTTGGAATCTATTTTACCATTATAAATACTGTCTAAACATAAAATTATAGAATTAGATACTAACATGTACCTTACTGTTGGTATTATTGTTACACAAACTTCTTCATATTTTATAGGTATAGAATTCAATTTATACAATTTAAAATAAATATTTTCAACAATAGGTAAGTTTATAAAATATACAATTGTTTTCAGAATCTAGTTTGCAAATAACTTTAATCAGGTTTTTTAATTCAACAAAATCATTTACATTACGATTCACAATACTTAATATATTCTTTAATTCTACAGAAATTTCATGGATTACATTAAGAGTTTTATTTAATTCTTCCATATTACTATTACTATAGGAGTATTGCGATTCAAGTTGATAAATAATTTTAATTTGCTCATTTTCAATATCTTTAATTATCCTATCATATTTTTTACCATCATATGCATCTAAATTGCCTGTTATAGATTTGATAACGGATCCTAGTCCATCTATAGGTAGTCCACCTCTTTTTATTCTTTTGTTACTGATATCTTTTAAAAGTATAATTTCTCTTCAATTACATTTTTACATTTAACATATTTAAAATAATTAACAATATCTCTTATTTTATTACCATTGTGTGTTAGTTATGCATTGCCTAACAGGCTACAATTGATAGGTTACAGGTTACAATTGTTGCAATTAACTTCAAAATTTTGTAATACATCATAATAATAGGAATCAATGTCGTTTAAATGATTAATAAAGTTTCTTACATATACATAGTGGACAAAGGTATGGTTCGATGATTAATTTGACTGTGGCAAGGATGAACAGGAAGGATTTTGATCATTAATTATATTTCTTATCTTCCTAGACCTTTTAATTTTCGACAAATGTATTTTTTCTTTTGTGTTATAATGTCTAGGCTTTATTTTACGGGTTTTACTCTCTTTATTAAGTGAAAATATTTCTTCTTTGCTATATTTATTTTTTGTCTTGCCCTGTTTTTGAATTGATTTTACATAAATTTCAGTTGGTATTTGTGGAAATGATTCCTTGTTTATATTTCTTTTTTCCAAGCTATTTACTTTAATTTTTTGGTTAGCATTTCTAATGTCTCATACAGTGTTCTTGTTTTCTCTCTATGGCTTAAAACGTAGTCGTTTGCAAACAGATTTCTACATCCACATCCAGTAATGTGTTCGAGTTTATGTTACCAAATAAAACTTCACAAGGCGTTAATTTAGTAACTGCATGTATGCTATTATTATACGCTATTATAGTATATTTCACTTTCTTAATTATACCGACCCCTTTGAACTCGATTTGATTATTTAAAACTCTTATGTGTTCTACTATAGTGGAATGAACTCTCTCACATAATCCATTTGATTGGGGGTTTTGTGTACTTATAAAATGTATTTTAATTTTATGCAGATCTAATATTTCTTCTACAACTCTATTGTTAAATTCCGTTCCATTGTCTGAAATAATTACTGTTGGTACACCATAATGTTGAAAGTAATCTAGTAGCTTATCAGCGACTTCTGTTGCTTGTGCACTACCCACACGGTACATCTGTGAGTAACGCGAGAAGGCGTCGACTATGCTTAGAAAGCGGTTCTGATATGCTATCGACGTGAGCACGTGCAAAGGTTTTGTTGGCGTCGTGTGAGATTCATTTCTAGCTTTAAAGGGATTCTGTCACACTTAGTTTTTTGGCATATTTCACATTGGCTTTGAAATTTTGAATGTGTCCTTTTATATTAGGTCAATAAAATCTACGATTGATTTGCTCATACGTTTCTTGTATTCCGAGATGATTAGTTTTGCTAACATAATAATTATTTATTATTTCCAGTATTTTTTCTTCCGAAGTTAAATCTAATAGTTTACTGTTACACTTTACTAAATTTACTTCATATTGTTTAACGCTTTTAGATATGCATGATGCATCTCTCTTAAACGTCATCTTCAAAATATAGGTTATATTTTACTTTAGGTACCAAATATGATTTTACGAAGTTAACTATGTCAATATTCAGATTATTTTCTGATATTTCAACTATTAAACGCATTTTTTAAATTAGAAATAACTTTATTATTTTTACTTTTTTTGTTTATACTTTACTAGAGATAAAAATATTTTTGCCAAAGTTTACAGGCTCGTCGGAAATTGGTATTTCTATCTGAGTGTTTCCTTCAAAATTGGAGTG
The DNA here is from genome assembly GCA_036971475.1 of Prosapia bicincta. Taxonomy (NCBI): domain Eukaryota; kingdom Metazoa; phylum Arthropoda; class Insecta; order Hemiptera; family Cercopidae; genus Prosapia; species Prosapia bicincta. The sequence goes on from JBAIZL010000004.1 coordinate 161,992,064, forward strand.
AACTGTTTGGTCACTTTCCTCATTGATATCTTCTTGATTGGCGGTGGCGTCTTCTTCCATGTCAATGTTTACTATTATAAATTGGTTATCATCCAATTCCGGGAAGTAACGTTGTAGTAAATCAGCTGAAGGCATTTGCAAGTCGGTTTCTACAGTGTGTTGAGTGTTTGATGACATTTTATCGATGACATTCAATTGTATTCTCGATATAGCATCCGCGTTTTGGTTTAATTTACATTTTTTATATTTCATTTCGTAATCATATTCTTCTAGTTTAAGTCGCCATCTTAAAAGTTTGGAATTTGATTCTTTAACAGAAAACAACCATTGTAAAGGCTTATGATCCGAATAAATTTTAAATTTTCTCCCAAATAAATAAGGCTTGAAATGTTTTGTTGCCCATACGATCACTAATAGCTCTTTTTCAATTGCAGACTAGTTAATTTCACTGTCATTCAAAGTTCTGCTGGCATACGCTATAGGAAGGTCCTTTCCGTTTTTGTCTTGACTTGAAATTGTTCCTATCGCATAATAGCTTGTGTCTGTTGTTAGAATGAATTCCTTTTTCGAAGTCTGGGTATTGCAAAAGTGGTTCAATTGTCAAAATATTTTTGCATGTTTCGAAACAGTCTATAATATCGGGGCTAATAATATCAATACTTGCATTTTTCTTTAAACAGTTAGTAAAAGGTTTTGTTATTTTTTCGAAGTTTTTAATGAATTTTCGGTAATATCCTTATAGTCCTAAAATTCCTTTAATTTGTTTGGTAGTCTTTGGTCTTGGATAGTTCTTGATTGCTCTTATTTTTTCGGAATTGGGTTTTACTCCATTCGTCGTAGCTATGTGTCCTAAAAAAACAGCTTCCTTTCTCAAAAATTCCATTTTGTCCAGCTGTACTTTAAAGTTGGCATTGCTTAATCTGTCATACATTTGCCTAAGCCTTTCTACTTGTTCTTGAAGGCTTTTTGAATGAATTATAGTTTCGTCCAAATAAATTAGACACGTTTCATTTTGATTTCCTCTCCGAATATTATTCATAATCCTTTGAAACGTACGGGTGCTAATTTTTAGGCCAAAGGGCATTCTTATAAATTCGTAATGTCTCGTTTCCGTTGAAAATTCTGTTTTTTCTACGCTACTTGGGTCCATCTCTACCTGATGAAATCCTGAGCTTAGGTCTAAAGCTATGAAATACTGAGATCTTCTTAATTTGTCTAAAATGTCAGTTATGTTCGGCAAGGGAAATGTATCATCAATTGTTTTTTTTTTTTTTTTAAGCCTCTAAAATTTATCACTAATCGAAATTTCCTTTTACCAGAAGCGTCCTGTTTTTTTGGTACAATCCAGACAGGAGAGTTCCATGGAGTGTTAGAAGGTTTAATGATTCCCTTTTAAGCATGCCTTCAGTTTGTTTATGAATTTCATGTTTGTAAATTTCTGGATATCTATAATTTCTAGAATATACGGGAATTTCGTCTGTAGTCCTAATACCATGTTTTATTTGATTGGTGAAAGTCAAATCATTTCCATCAATATGAAATATATCTGCATATTCTTCTATTAAATTTATTATGGTGGTTTTTTCTTCCAAATTCATGTGCTTTACTCTAAATTTTGATAAGCCTAAATTGTTTTCCCTTGATTTTTTCTGTTTGTAACATAACATATTGAAATTAGTGTTTGTTTGAATTGCATTAGGTTCAAGAACATTATAATCTTTTAAAGGTTTTAATTCTAGTGGTGCATTTGTTGTTATTTTTATATGTTCTTCTGTGTTGTTTACAATAGGGCAATAGGATTCACCTTTATGAACTGAAACTATTCTCTGTGGAATGTCTATCCCATTTAAGTGTTTGTATGATAGGAGTCCTTCTCCATTATTAATAATGTGTACTTTAACTTTAACTATTTGGCTAGTGAGGGCTTGTATAACATAGCTTGTTGTCCCCTTTTTTGCATTGTTCTTGACATTTGCTGTTATTATTATTATGATTATTATTATTATTATTAATATTCTTATTACTTTGTTCCTCCGTGTTACAAAAAATTCAATCGAGATTTGTTTGATGCGAAATATTAATTTATCATTCACAAAATTTAGGTTAATTTTTAATTCTTTATATTGTCTAATCCAAGGAAAAGAAATCTTTTTGAAAATTAAATAAATAGAATTTGGTTGTTTCTTTTCCTAAAAGTGGTAGCGTACAGCTGTATTTTGCTTTTGACACACCATGAGCTGTGCTGACTTCAAATGGTTCCTGTTTTAGGGTGTTTTTGAAGAAATTAAAAGCAATTGATTTTCTTATGAATGATCTCGTGCTTCTAGTATCGATCAATATTTTTAGATTAGTCTTAGGGTGGTGAATGTACTGCCATACATTCAGTTCGTTTGTGTCGTCTTTAATATGAATAATGGAAAATGGCTTTTTATTGTGGTTAGGCCTAAAAAATGATTTTGGGTGTGTTCGTTTACTTGCGTGAAACCACATGCATTTTCTTCTTGGGGTGAATTATCGAAGTCAATATATTCGTCAGGGTCGTCTTGCGGTTCATAGTCTGTTTGTTCAGGCAGATAAGAGTTTGTCATCTGTTCAGTCAACTGATTCATTGGTTGATCGTAATTTTCTTCTTCTACTGGTTTTCCTGTCATTTGGTGAAGTCTATTTTGCCTAATAGTGCTTCCTGTTTGACGTGTGGAAATGCTCATTGGTTCTGGTTCGAATTTTTTGTGAACCTTTTGAGGTGCATAATTAATAGATTGTCTTTGTTGTTGATTTTGTTGTAAGTAGGAGTTTGGTTTGGTGAATTGGTAAGGGTTGTTTTAGGAATTCGGTCTATAATTTTGGAAGGCTTGTTTGTTAGGAATGGGTCTACGAATAGGCTGGTATTGGTTGGCCTCTAGGTGGGATATTTTGTTTAACATTTTGAAATAATTTATTTGTAAGCATGTTACGTGCTTCGTTAACTGAGTGAGCATTTTTCGTGCGCATTAATGATCCTACAGGTTCATGCAGACCTCCAAGGAGAACTCTTAAAGCTAGTTTTTGTACATATCCAATTAAAACATCTTTTGCAATTTGCATTTGAGGCTCTTTGTTAATAAAAAATAAAATTTGTAAATTTAATAGTTTTTGGATTCTTTCATAAAATTTAAATGGTGATTCATTAGTTTCTTGCTTTACTAAGCCATTTCTAAATTTAAAGTAAAACAATCTCTTTTATCTGAATAACTAGTTACTAAAACATTTTTTACTTCATTCCAATTATAGGAATTTTAGTTTACAACTATCTCTAATGCTTGGCCTTTTAATTTAGCCAATAGGGTATAGATGAGAATAAATACTCATTTTGAAAATCCTCTGGAACATAGAACTTATTAACTATTTTGTCACAAATAGAAACAAATCTATTGAGCATAGTGGGCTCTCCATTATACTCTGGTATCATGTCTAGATACTCTTTCTTTAATGTTGGCGTTACCATTAATTTATATTATTATTTTAAAAAATAAAAAAATTAAAAACAGTAATATCTTAAAAGTATAACACTTTTCTTAATAATATTTTCTAGGATCTACTTACAGTATAACCCCAAATACCTTGCTATTTGTTACACTGAACAATTAGCACTTTTACTTTAAATCTTCTTTCTTCCGTCACGATATTAACTCAACAGCCAGGATAAATAATTGCTGTTGATTTTTTAGGACCTTTGCCACCAAGTATAGGAGGTGCAAGGTACATCCTAGTAATAGTAGACGTATTTTTCAAGTTAATGAAGTTATATGCAGTAAAGCGCCCAAATACGACGAGTACAATAGCCAAGCTATGTTACCTATTTTCAGACAATAGGGAAGACTAGGCGAATACTCTCAGATTTCGGCTCGCCCTTTACGTCTCGACAATTGAATTTATGGATGCACGAAAACAATGTCGAGCATACATTGATTCCGGTCAGGCACCCACAAGTAAATCATCCTGAGAGAATAAACCGAGATCTGGCCAGGATTCTTAGGACGTATTGTCACGAAGTACAGTCGTCATGGATAAGATACCTATTATATATGGAACAGGTAATTAACGTAACTCCTCATGAGGTAACTGGATACCCGCCTATCCAAATACACCATGGGGAAGCACCTGTACATATATGGGAAAGATTTCTGCCGGATGACTGTAGAAATGAAGACCAAGCGACGCAAAGGGAGACTTTCCAAAATGTATTCGATCGTATAAGAAGAGTGAAAGAAAGACGCGCTACCATAAAAAACATGAACTGCAGAGAAACGTCATTTCAAACAGGCGAATTAGTCCTAATTACTAACCATAATAGGACAAACGAGTCAAAAAACGAAACGGAGAAGCTGTTGTTATTGTACCGGAAAATGGGTACGAAAACTTATGAAATTGCTAACATAACTACAAATAAAATCCGAGGCATTTACGACATTAAAGATATTAAAAAGTTTTATAATGAGTAAGGCTAAATCTAAACATAACTACCTATCTATAAATGGACGAAAGTAAAGCAGAATTATCATAAATTAGTTAATAACTGAATTAACATTTCAAATATTATGATAATAAAATCTTGACAGACTATCCAGGAAGTCTGTATTTCGAGCAAACATTGTGTAATTACCTCCACTGCGTAGGCCAACAAGCCGGAAAAAACAGGAAGCTAGCAAGTGGACTTTAAATGAAGGTATACAAACCAGCTCAATGACCTTGCAAGGTAGAACCAGAAACTTGCATTCACGAATAGTAGGCCACTGCGATTAGACATTATCGAAAGATAAACAGATTCCGATAATAAGGGATAGCCCAACAGCGGACATAACAAAAATATTAAATAACTGTGATGTAATATGAAATATTTTAGATTAAAAGGGTCTTAATTAGTTATATAAGTTATAAACAATAGGTTTTGTAAAGAAGTCATTGTTAATGATTCCATAATTAGGGATAATTGCATAAATGATAATGACGTTTTAAAAATAAATAAAGGAAATGACAAAGCCACAAGTGTAGTGGAAAGTGAATAGACAAAAACAAAATATATCACTAAAAATGTATAAACTTGAATGAGACTGAATTAAAATATTAGTGTGTATAAATTGTTTAGTTTGAAGTGTTCCAGGGAGAAACCAGACAAAGGACGAATAAAGTAGAATAAGAAGATATTTATTAGATAATAAGATATTATAGTTTGCAAAAAGTTTCAGATTATATTGAGTTAGTACAAAATATTTTTTAATAGATAAAAATTTTTGACTTTTCAAACGTGGAAGTTGAGACGGTCAGAATGACCGCTCAAGTTAAAAAATTGATAATTTCAAAATTTTGAATAACAAATTCAAAAATTAAATAATAAGATTTTAATTAAGTGTCTATTTAAACATTGTAAAGAGTGAAGAAGCGAATAAATTCTTGAACAATTATTATTATGACAAATTAAAAAGTAAATTAAAATGAGACTGTAATAACTAACTAAATTTGACAAACGGGAGTGCAGTGAAAATTTCTTTCTAAGTGCCGAAAAATGCTAACTTGAGAACTAGGCCACGTAGAACAATCACTGACATTTTAAAATGACCGGCAAAATCCAAAAAGAACAATAGTGAAAACCAAATCTAAAAAACTTGAATAACCAAAACGTTACAGCCATTTTAAAGAAATAGACATTTTTCAGTATTCCAAAACCGATAACAGAATTATGCAGGTTTAATCGAATACTTTGTCCAACCCGCCCGTACAAGAAAAATGCATGGAGATAGCGACGAGCTGAGAGCGGGGGGAAAGGGATACATCGCAGCAATAAATACAAAAACGCAAGGACCTGTAAGGCAGTCTGTAAAAAAAATTTAATACGAGGTGCCGTCGGCCGTAATGTCGGTTCGCGCTTGGGACAACACCAAGGGCCAGATGGATTCAGACAACCACTTTTCTACCGTCTAATTCGATCCACGAACGAGGGCTTCAGACTCAGCCTCCGGGACCGGAAGATCAGAGGCGAATGGAGAAGGACTTACATCGACTTACCAGGGATGGCTACTTCCATTTTCAAGGGACCTGGAATCAAGACAAGAGGAATCTAGGATCGGCAGTGAAATTCTTTGCAAGTCATTTGCTCTATTAAATAAAAATAACGTCAAATTTAGTCAGTTAAAAATATTAAATTCAAAAATGTCAATAAGATAAAAATTAAACAATGAATTCACTCAAGTAGAAATTTTTAATAAATGTTAAATGCAGTAAAAATAATTTGTATGATATAAATGCTCAAGTAATAAATTTTAAATTTAGATTCACAAATTGGTTTTCACCATAAGTCAATCATTTTCAGAAATACAAAATTTATAGACTTATACAAAGCTTAAAATTATTTAATATAAAACTTGTAATTTACCAATTCAATCTTAAAATTAAAGGATGAAACTTTTATTATGTTAGATTAGGAAAGATTTTTGTTTAAAGAAGTAAATGTAATTAATTGATTCTATATAAAATTTAGTAACTATATATGTCAAGTATAAGAATAAATTAAAAATTATTTGTGATTATATAAGGAAGACAAAGTAATAGTAACGAGAGATTCTATTGTATTTTAGTTGATGATAAATTTATTTTTTTAGTTTAAAACAGTAATTAAATGTATTATAAAAACTTTTTGTATTTAAATTTATCCTGTGTTGAACAACCAATAAAACTTTTAGTTTTTCCAACTAATAAATATGATTGTTAAATCAAATTACAAAATTAATTAAATTTCATTAATATTTCAATTATATAAAATTCAGAGCCTAATGTTTCTTTAAAAGAGTTCTCTCCTGAGGACAAATTTATTGTAAAATTATTGAGCTATTCTGAAAATTAGTTGGTTTTTTATATTAAAGTCCAGTGACTTGATCTACTGGCAGATCATGTTTAAAGAACACAGGAGCCTTCAAAAAGGTAACTTAAACATGATCATATTTTGCACGTCCCCTTGCTGTGCCTGTAGATCTTCTAAGACGGTAAGAGCTTTTGGAATTTTTGTGTGTTCATATTAATATTGTTTCTTTCCAGGACTACTTTACTGACAAGTATGACTATTTAAAGACCCGACGAAACATCGTTAACCATTATGGGGGGGGGGGGGAGTCATACATTTTGTAAAGTAGGAATCAGCGTGAAGTGGTTTGCTTTTAGGCGTGGCAATGACGGGTGAGCAATGACGGTATTTCTTAAGAACGCTCGAGCCTACACGAGCACGAGAGTAGAGCGGAGATAAGAAGGCGCGAATAAAAATGAATAATAATAAAAAGCACACAACACCATAAAAGGTGTAAGAAGAAAAGGGGGAACGTTACAACACACGAGCGCGCGCGCGCGCGCGAGCGCTAGCGTAAATTTACATTTTTTGTGAGTATTAAGCACAACCTGTATCAGATTTTATTAAGTTCCTCGGTGGAATCTTTATTCCCACAACGTTACACGAAATTTAGTTTCCTCAAAGACAGGGTAATCTTTCTTCACACCGGATGCTTGTCGAAGTTCGTTTCCTGTTTGTTGACTTGAAGGGAAATTGCCACTTAAATTTAACCAAATTTCACCTCTAAAATCGTTGGCATTAATCATAAATAAGCAATTACCCGTAGAATACGCCTTATTAAATAATCCGTGGAATAAATTAGAAGCTGTTATTACTTTCTTCAGATAAAACATTTCTTGTCCTTGGTGTTTTACTAAACTAAACGCCACTTCGCATTACAGAAGAAAATGGTTGTCCAACGTTTTGGATAATTTTGGAAGTTTGTCTTGTTTCTCTAATTTGTCCACTTTCTTAAAGAACATTTTTGTACCCTTTATCACGTACCCTATCAATAATTAGTTACTTATATGCATAGCTTTGCCTAATAATCCATTGGAATAATCTGTTATATTAGTCATTGTGCTGTGAAACTGTAAACGTCTGCATTGCCTTTTTGCGTGGAAAACTATTAAACTATAAATACGTATAGAAATTTCAATATATAGAATTGTAATATTTGCAGTTTTTGTGTAGTACATCTTGAGTATTTTCTAATTTTATTTTACTGATATCACTTGGCAAAAAACCATTACATATTGATATTTTTCAGCAGACGGTCTTGGTAGTTGCTCAAAGCATTGAACAATTCACTGATGTAGTGCGAAACGCGCTGCTAAAAATATCAGTAAATAATAGTTTTTTCCAAGTGGTCAATCAAATTAAATTTTAATAATTATAAATTTCAAAGTTTAATACATAGATATTTTGCAGAGTATGGATTTGCATTAAAAAAAGAACAAATTTTCTGACAAAATTATTTTAAAATATAATTATTTATACTTAGAATTTATCTCTGCAATTGTTAAAAAACCAGTTTATATTTTAAATAATATATTAAATCTTATTTTTTACTGGAACACATTTTCGTATTGTATTTCCGTACTGAATAGTTTATGGTCGAAAAGCTTCTAATTTCTTATATCAACTTACACGGGCCATAAGTTTCTGTTTCCCCGTGTTTGAATAAATCTCGCCAAGGACTGTTTACAAACACCCGACATTATGTTCACACCGAGCCTCAATATTGCCTCTGTTACATATAGGAGGCAGTGCAGGCTTGAAACAACTTGAATTATACACAGCCACTCACTACTACATTATAAGTTACTGATTATAAAATTAGAGAAACTACCGGCAAATACGTTGCAATTGCTTATGAATGCCTCACCACTTTGTGCTTAGACGCTGAGCCATTTGCTATTTAAGTAATGTAGGTTTACAGCTACTCACAGCTGTGACACATCTAACGCCTTGTTTCAATATTTTAACGTATTCAACAAACCTTCAAGAGATCAGTGATATATTATAAGTAAAGTCATATATAATAGGTTTTGATACTAGAATTATATATATATATATATATATATATATATATATATATATATATATATATAATCTCTCTCTCTCTCTTTTCTTCTCTCACTGTCATTGGTTGATTTGTCGCTGTCACTGGCTCTGCTCTCAACGCTCGGTTCACGGCGCCGATCATCGTACAGTGACGTTGATTGAAGGGTGAGGGGTTGTCTCTGTTGTGCTTGGGCAAAACGCTGCAGCAGCTGACTGAAAATTTACTGGTATTTTACCGCAGCTGTCATTGGTTGATTTGTCACTGTCACTGGTTGTACTCATTTACGCCGTGTGTAAGTAGATGTTTTGTGTCAGGTTTCACGACCGTGTTGTGTACAGTAGACGCTATTTCGCACTCGGTAGTTTGTTCCTAATTTCGTAGGAGTTAATTTTTTAATAAAACGGGCCTTCCGAAAAAAAGCGAGGTGTGGAATCATATCACCAGCCTGTTATTGGCAAATACGGAGATGGTTCATTATGCCTTGTCACCGGTACTAAAGTCACTGATCCAAGCCTGGCGCTGTTACTAAACTCACCGATCGACCATCCGTATTTATCTAAGACATATTATGGAATTTATCGTGTCCAAAGTGCTTGAACACTTTGGTAGACATCTGTATTACGACAAGATTTATTCACATTTGCTCGTTTAGGAAACCTCAGAAGATAGCAAATAATTTAAGCTTTTTTGGGTTTTTGTGATTGCAGAATATTGTTTCGTCTACTGCTGACATAACCTCACAAAGTCAAATACAAGCTATTAAATGAGCATCATAGCAGCTATGCGTTGCCTCTTCAAGTGTAACATACTACAAATTTCAATGTATGTTTTTTTTATATTTTTGTTTATAAAAAATATAGAACCACCCTGAATGTAACTAGTAATGTAAATGTTTTTTAAAGTAAATTCCTACTGAGATCAAAAAAAATTGTATCATTGTTTGTTTATTTCCAGTTTGTTTGTTTATTTTTCTCTTTTCATTCATTTTTAATCTCACAGAGTATTATTTTTTTATATTGTGTGGTACCCATGGCAAGAATTTAAAGTTATACAATAGCGGTTTCGACGACAACCAGATGGGGGAAAACAAATTCATATACATCTTTGAGAAGCAAATTTCTAGTTATTGGAAAGTTGGCGCAGTGTCAAGCCTCTCTAGACTTCGAACACGAAGATACTCAGTTCGAATCCGGATAGACCATCCGCATTTTTATAATTTAATTACTAAACAAATATTTTAAAAAAACTTTAGTAACATCAACTGTTATCAACTTCAGGTTAAAATAAATGTATTTGAACTTGATTCGATGAATAAAAACGTATTTTATTAGTGATTGAAAATTTGTTCAAAACTTATATCAGGAGAGTGTGAGCTAATAGAAGGGAAAAAAATTCGTTTCAGAACATGAAAGGAAGAAATAATTGTTTGTTCTATTCTCAAGTTTATTCGGAAACTGTTGTGATTCAATCCAATAGGGAGGTTCCACATAGTAAGGGATGGAGTGGGTGTATAGGACTTTTTGCTTCACCTATGGACGTCTGTGATACCATGTATATGATGTATGGGGACAAAATTATAAAATTTCGTATAAGCAGAATTCAATATTCAACAGAATCATTCTGGATAAACATAGTAGTTTCAAGAGAAGTTGTTTAATGATTTTTAGTTTGAAACTCAAATGTGAATAAAGACGAATGCAAAACCTAATATCAAAGTTGAACTAAAGTTTTAATTGCGAACGTAAGTGAATAACTCGGTTGTAGTGGTGCTAATGTAGACATTTAATTTATGAATGTACCTGTTGAAACCTGAATGAACATTTAAATTAAACCTTACTTTCTGTATAATAAATCTTGTTTTGAACTAAATTAATTTTTATCACTAAACTCACAAATTGTAATAATTTCTTTCCAATTGCACCATACAACCAAATTGCTTTTTAAACATAACACTTATAAGGGTTTTTAGTTTATTTTGTTATGGGATTAAATCCTTTGGTTAATTGTAGAAAAGTCTCTTTTAATGTAACCCTGTCTATCCTTAGGGTAAAAAAGAAAATAAGGGGGTCGACGGTATAACAGCATGAGTTACCTTATGAAGAACAGTAATTGTTCAAGGAAACAACTAACTCGGTAAGTACATAAGAGTGTTTACCTGAATAATTTGTATTTGCGATTGGGGTACCTAAATAGAGGCTGAAATGGTACTAAAATCCCGCTGATATATATAATGTTTATATAATAATCGGTTGTAGTTAAAATAAATCAAATAAATTGTTAGGTTTTTTGAAATCTACAGCTGTCTCTACTAAAATAAAACTACCTAATTTATTTCATTTTCAGTGAGTATTGTCCGTTTATTTGGTATTTGAATTTTAACTATATTTCAGTTCGACTAGCGATCTTCCAAATGAAAACAACTCATACAAAAGACATCCAACTCTCGTGGTATCATTGTACCATACAAAAATATTATAATAAACTACTATCAATATTATTTTTTAAAATGAAATTAACTTCTACCTGGATCAAAAAAAAAGATTGTACCTTTATTATTAAATAATTATAAATAATATGAATAAAGTAACATAACCTACTAGTTGAACCAGCTATCCTACCACATAACATCAGCTGTTGCATGAAATCATATGTTATCACTTATTTTAATCCAAATGGATTAAACTATATGGCATACCTTACCCCTTGTAAAAGGTTTTTATCCCATACAAAAGCAAAGTTAGTTCCTTAAATTAAATTAATAAATCAATATTTGAAAAAGCTGTATTAACATCAAGTGTCATCCACTACAAGTTTAAACAAATGTATTTTAACTCGAGTGGATGAATATATATTGAATATATATATAGGCTATATATAATAAGTTTCAACAAATTTACAAAATTTAAGGTTCCGATAGTCGTAAACTGTTGCGATTAATACGATTCACCGAATGTAATGGACTACAAAATTCAAGAATATATATATATATATATGGGGAAAGTGTAAACTAATAGAGAGAATTTAAAAAAATTATTTTTTTTACAAATTTACGAAGGAATAAATTAGGAGAAAGTACTTTTTTATAACAGTACTAAACCGATATGGGAAAATATTCCAAATTGTCACTTGTCACAGTCATTCATGGTTCTCTAAAATGTAAAGCTATTTAGCTTGCCGTTTGTCGATTCTATAGTACAGTCACATCTCACTTCGTTCTATTCCCAACGTTAAAGATGGTATTTTAACGACTGTTAGTTCCGTATTACGCAATAGATTCCGTTGGGTCGCGATTATTTTACGCAGTTAGGTTTAACATAGTATAAACGTACTTTAGAAGTAACACTTGAGAAACAGTATCAGAATTTCCATGGTAAAGGACTCAAAGCAGACATTTTGTTTCTCTGGGAAAGCAATTAACTGAACATCATGCATCGCTAACACACGATCCGTTGGAGGATGCGATTACCTCGTTGCCAATATATTTAACTAGAGCGAGTTCTGTGCTAAGCTATAATCTTATAAACATTAATACGGGCTTAATTACGAAGTTTGTTAGTAAGTTGTAGTCACATGTTTATAGACATTTGATACGTTTTCGAAGAAGGAACTTATCTTCACTTAGGTTATATATTTCAAGGCTTCAACGTTTTGAAAATCTACATTAACACATGACATGTTATTAAAAAAAGTAATATAAAAAAAAAATTAAGTAAATTTCTACTGAGGTCAAGAAAGAAAGATCTTATTGTTTGCTTATTTCCAGTTTGATTATTTTATTCGTTTCATTCATTTTTAACCATTCAGCCCTAGTTATGATATTGTGTGGTAATCATGGCAACAATTTAAGGTTGTACAATGGAGATTTTAACGACAACCAGATGGGGGGGAGTTCATATACGTCTTTAAAAAAATCATTTCTTGCTGTTGAAAAGTTGAAGCAATGACAAGGCGCGCTAGACTCTGAACATGACGATTCTCAGTTCGAATCAGGATAGACCTCCTAGTTTTTATAAATTAATTATTGAATAAATATTTGAACATCAATTGTCATCCACTATAGGTTAAAAAATCTATTTGAACTTGATAGGAGAACAACAACGTATTTTATTAACGATTGAAAATTTGTACAAGATATATGTAGGGAGAGTGTGAGCTAATAGAAGAATTTAATAATAAAAGTGTGACGATCACACCAACATCAGAAAGTAGGTAATATTGTAGGCAGATAGTATATGTGTATTGTAGAAAGGGTTAGGCAGTCAAACAAACAAAAGAAATTACCTATTGCTGAATAGGGGGGGATGCACGGACACTCAAGACTTTAACTTTATACCGCGATATATTAGCGCTAACAGTTCGAAACCTTACTTGCGCTAAATCTGGGGCAAACATCTGTTGGGTAACATCTTTTGTTTTCACGTGCCTAGCCCTTTCTTCAACACGCCTGCACAAACTTATACTATCTTTCTACTTTCATACCTACTTTCTAATTTTGGAGTGCCTAAAATATTAGCTATCAAATACGTTATTTATCACTTTCAGAAATAATATTATATGAACAAACAATTTGATAAGTTTTTAAGGTGATCAAGCAATATGATCCTTAACACCTGGATAAAGTTAAAGATATGAATCCTCCAGGTAGATAATATGAAGGGTAGTCATGACACAAACTGTGCGAAGTGTGTACTTGTAGCAGACCTACCCTAGATCGTGGACAAATAAGTGACTTCTCCTTTAAGAAAAAGAGAACTTGTGGAGCGTTCGCTTACTCGAAGGTGGGCAGTTGCCATGGTTACCTAATGGAAATGACACAAATAATACGATTCTAAAAGAATTATTAACAAAATAGAATCACAAATCGTAATATCCTCTTTAATTATCTATGACATGTTATTAACTACAATATACAAAAACTTATATATTTTAGTTCGTTTAGTAATTTTTCGTAAGGTAAAGTATGTATACAAATTATTAAGTTTCATTATACATCTACGAATTAATTAATTAAATAGGGTAATACCTTGAAGGTGAGAGATACTTAAGGCCTTATTATCTGTCTAGACTATTCTGAACTCCTAATAATTAAGTGCTTTAATTGTAAGGCAGAGCGAGCAGAGTGACGAATTCAAGACGACAAGCGACTCGGATTACTTGTACAGAGTCGGGAAAAGCCAATAATAGAAGGATCCGTTTATGTGAAAGAGGTGCATTGCCCTAAAGCAGAGTGTGACACAGATCAACGCTACCTATCGGCTCCTGTTTAAACCCTCTTGAACGACAAATTCAAGAACAAATATTTGTCTCACAACGCGGGTATGAGGGTTCACAGATTACGTAAAGTTAAACAGTTCGGTTTGACCGCAACGAAACATCTAACGGGATACGCAAGGGGTAGGCCTATATAAATAAAGCTTTATGGGCGGCCTTCTAAGACTACTACGCCGGTACGAAGAGAATAGAGAGAGGAAGCCCTGTATATAAACCCTGCGACCTACCACCGATGAGTCTTCTAGGCCCTGGTCCACAACTGTAACCTTAAACAGTAACAATTATTTCAAATAAATAAAAATTCTTAAACTACAAACACTTTTTATTTCTGTCCATATGTACATTTCGACTTCAAAGCAATCATCTTCAACGGAAACTACTACAAGACTATGAGTGATAGTTGTAGTTTTAGTATTTGTGAAATACTTTAACATTAATAATAAAACTGTAAATTTAAAATTGTAACGTTATAGTCATTGCCCCGTAAAATTGATCGACCGGATCTTACTGTAGCGGTATTGGTCGGCAGAGAGGTAGACCTTGCGGCTACGTGATTCGTCGAATACTGTAAGAGGCGTGGCGAGGGCGTTAGCTATGTATATATATTAAATGTAACTGACCAAATGATGTTAGTCTTGTAGTAATTTCCTCTAAAGATAATGGTTTTTCAATCGAAATGTACATCAGGTAATAAAAGTTATTGTGGCTAATAAGTTTTCTTTATTTATAATTACAAATTACTCCATAGTTGCTTTGAGTTATTAATAATATTTTGGTCAATTTTTCATTCTATATATTTTTCCCTGGAAAAATTAGAGCACAAACACGACCCACATCTGTCACTTCAAAAACTGATATCAGTCAATAAATATTTATTTACGATACTAATACCTACACAATTATTGTTGATGTGTATTTCACAAGAATACTATACAGAATCAACATATGTCAATTAAATCTATCTAAATGTAACAAATGAATAGAAGTTGAGTTTTGTAGACCAGGCTCGAGTAGGGGACTCGTGGCAAACTATATATCCGCTGGAATCGGTTGTATTTAGGCAGGTCAGCGGATATGAGTGTGTGCGTTTGGAGATACGGTGGTCGCTTAATCTAGAGAGCTTCCGAGCGGGACGCCCTATCAATGTAAATTTTTAGCTAATGTAAATAAACTACGTTTTATGCAAAGTAGTATAATGATTGTCTAGCTTATCCACTGAACCTTTGTTAATTTCATGATATTATTAAAGCAAGGGTTGAGGTTGTATAGCGTGGACCACGTAGGCGTGAACTTGGCCATGAGAGACTACCACTTCTGAAAACATAGTACTTTTTTAAGAGTGTGCAATACATCAACAGCTTTATGTAAGAAACGATCATTCAACACAAAATTAGAGAAGGATCAGCAACGCATTTGCATGTATACTGATGAGTCTAGTAGTTTTGTAATTACCATGAGTGTTTTGACAGTCCTTGTCGTGTTTTTGGAAAAGTAATTATACTTACACTCTACCTTCCCTGTCTCTCCTACTGCGATCTCTCAAGGCCGAGTTCACGGTTACGTGGTCTGCACTATCCCTTAAACTTTTCTTACTATCTTGAAGTAATAATAACAACTTGTTAGCCATATACATTTTCAAGAGCAAAATGTAAAAATATTTACAAAAAAAATATTTACAAAAACCCCAATACCACAAAATTAATCAAAAATAACTAATATTACAAGCGACCTAAGATTAAACCCTAGGGTTTATTTTTCGACATTGGGGGTTTTGCCAATATTTTTATTGTAATATGTTAGCAGTCCAGCAAAGTAAAAATAGCTGTAATTACCCACGTAAAATGCATCACAACGCAGTTTGAGAGTGAAATTGCATGTCATATGTTTTTACCCTCAACTGAATTAAAGGCCCTAACTAAAAAAACTTGTGCCTTCCATAAAACATCCAAGGCTCTCTTAGTGAATAACTTTCACCAGCACTTACCCCCGCAATCCGGGCGGCTTTATTGCTTATAAAATTAAAGTTGTGTAAAGTCGGACAGTAAAAACCTTTCTCCCCAAGGTTTTATAATTCCGAAACCTCTCTCTGTTAAAGTTGAGAAAGTTGCTACACAAGACAAAGTCAGTCAACTCAATGTAAGAATATAGCGTTCCTTGAAACGACTGGAATTAGTTTCATTAGTATAGAATTAAAATCAAAAAAACCAAAAACCCAATGAAAGCGTCATTACTTTCTTAAAGAATACAACAAAAAATAGTCGATACACAAACAAATATGCCCGAAGTAAATTATTTTTAACCATTTTTTAAATGTTTAATGATGGATTACTCTCTCCTTACTTCAAACGCAAATATGATTTTTCAATTTATCGACAATTTTTTCAAAGTCAGTTGTGATGTAATTATAAGCTTATTTGTAACCTATTGATGATGCCAACTGTGTTAGCGAAACGTACATAAAGGCTGTGTAAATATTTGTAGCAATGACTTATAATAGTTTATTAATTATAATTACGCTGCTGTGCTTTCGATTGCTTTTGTAACGTCACTAAATGTAATGTAGTTTAAATACGACACTATATTTATGATCCAGTAGTTTTTGTTATGATCCAGTAGGTTTTGTGAAGTTCCCGTTGTTTTCGTTCTGATCCCGTTGTTTTTGTTATGATCTCGCTGTTGAAATGATTATTAATAATTAAAATAATAAAACCTGGCGCCGAAAACACAAAATATTTACTAAAAGAAACAACTAACCTTGCAACAAAATCTTAACTATATACGTCAAAGTTTCATTTCAAAATAGGTCACTACATTGCAATCTAACTATACTGGAATATTATACTTTACTTAAAGTATAAACCTCCACCTTTGGCACATTTTTTAATTTAATTAATTTATTTTATTTTTCTAAGTAATATGTACTTTAGTATCACAAAGGCTATATATTGCTATAATTATTATTAGTCAATACAAATCATTTAAATCTTTTACATTTTCTGGGAAATGTGTAGTATATGTTTATGCGCGCTCGAGGGTGATCTCTGTATTATGGATTATTTAGGAATAACTATTTCCTGCTCACTTTTGTTGAGATGAATAGGTTTTGGGTTTAACAATTTTTATATACATTTTTGGTATATATATATATATATATATATATATATATATATATATATATATATTAAATATGGTGATACGTTTCTTGTAACACAATTAATGAAAATAATAATTCAAATATAAAAATTGTTTAAAATTATATCAAAGCTTTTCGTCAATTAAAGAGTATTAGCATCTTTAGGAAAAACAATGATATAACAAAATAATTTACAAAAATGACTGAAAAAAATTTGTCAGTCTATGTCACTGCAATGTGTATGTTTTCTGATAATGTTAATAATTTTATTGACTAAAATCTTAGAAAAATAAATAATTTAAACATTTCTTGTATTTGAATTATTTTTTTAAACACAAGTAAAGTCACTAATATTTGGTAAGAGTCGGTAATATTAACTTAACGGTTATTTAATAATTCATTTTATTTCATAATTAAATTAAATATTTCAAATGTATTTTTATCAATAGATAAATAACGAATATTCTATTTCATAGTGCTTGGTCTGAATGACCAAATACTTCAATTTAGATTCAAACAAAATTTGATCAACAACCCGGAATCATAACTTTTACAACCCGACAATAACAAAAACAGCGGGATCATAACAAGAACAACGGGATCATAACTTTAACAACGCAACAATAACAAAAACAGCGGGATCATAACAAGAACAAAGGGATCATAACTTTAAAAACGCGACAATAACAATTATTGTTTAAACCTCGGAGCCAGATTGATTATTTAGATATTACAATTACTAGAAGCAATACCAAATTTGATTATAATATATACCGAAAACCAAATAAGATGAATCAAATATTACCAAATTAATCAAATCGTCATTATAACCAAAAAATGGCAGCACTTTATAATTTATTACATAGAAAGCATAAAATAACAATGAGCATAGATGGTCATAGGCCTATAAAAGAGAAAAATATAATATACAAAACTGTGTTAGAAAATGGAATTATTTTAAAGTATAGAAGGAAAACTATTTTTGTTCAATTAACAAATACAAAATTTATTTATAACGAAATAAAAGCATTAGAAAATAATAAAATTAACTTTAAAAAAATGATATAGAAAGATATATTGATACAATGATGGCAGACACTAAATTGACAATCAATAAATTAAAAGAAGACGAGCAAGAAAATATGAGAATTGAAGCATCACATGAAATAATAAAGTTAATTAAAAGTAATATAATTAATAAAATATACAGAAACAAATATTTACAAATTTATCACAGTAAACAAAAATTACAAACTAATAATCTTATATTGATTATTAATAAACAACAACATATATATAAAACTGAAAAATGTATATCTAAAAATCAAACACAAATAAATAAAAATCACACAGACAAATCTTAAAATGAAATAAAACATATATTAAAAACATCATATAAATTGTTTATTCAAATACATTAATAAATATATGAAAGACAATTGTAAAATTCCAAGATTAATTGGACTAATTAAATTGGACAAAGATTATAAACCAATTAGACGATTAGTTAATTTTATAACTGCTCCTCCTCATAATATATCAAATTATTTGGCACTATTACTTAAACATAAAATAAAATTAAATAATACTCATAATATACAAAATTTGATTAGCCTCTAAAAAAATTAATATTGATAATAACACCAAATTATTATCATTTGAGGGGACCAACATATATGACATACCTATAGTAAAACCGTTCGAAATAATAAAAAAATAATAGAAATACATATAAATAAATAAATAAATGCATACAAATAAAGATAAAACACCAACACAAGAAAAAATAAAGACATTACGAATCATATTAAATGAAAATGATTTTTTATATAATACTCAAATTTGTAAACAAGATGGATTTAAAATGATATCTCCAATGCAAGCATATTATTAGAAACATTTGTACAAAATATAGGCATTAAATGGATAAACTTATAAAAACATACGATCAAAATGGACACTAGTTTCGATATGTAGATGATGGATTTATATATATATTATAACATAATGTACGAGGCTTTAGATTAAATTCAGTTAGTTGCTAAAAACATATCTATAAGATTTAGCAAAGAAAGACACAAATAGTTTTCTAGTGCGGACAAAGCAAGTACCATGTCATTATCCTTTCCCAGGAAAGCTATAAGTTGAGTCCGGCAACCATAGAGAGAAGGGTCCATAGTGGTTAAGACGGGAAATCCAGCGGCGAATATAGCCTGGGAAAATAACCGTGTACCGTTAGGTTTAGCTAATTATAGAACTGTGGGAAACTTACAAAGAACGTATTGTTGGTAGTGGGAAAGATTAGATTTTTAATAAAAACTAAATGATCGGGAGTTTAAAAGAAAATTTGAGGAGAGTCTCAGAGGAAGACGAATTGGTGGGGTCCAGAATGGAAGTGTTGTAAAGGGAGAAATTGATTAAATTAAGTAAAGAGTTTTTTTATAAGTAAAATTTTAAAACGTGCGACGTAAAAGTTTTTTTTAGAAATATAAAGTAAGTTTTTTTGTGTGTCAAGTGTAAGTGCAGAAGCTAATAACCAAGGCCAGGATTCCAGGGACTCTTCAGAACAATAAGTATTATTTGAATATAAGTGTAGCCAACAGACATCTATCTTTTAGTTCAGAACACATTTTAATTTCATCAAAATTTATAAAAATTATTCTAGTGTTACCATTTATAATTTAAAAGCAAAATTCCAGTAATAGTGACCCGAGAGCAAGAATAAAATTTTAATACTGTTTTTTTTTTTTGTTATGTTATTTTATTAGAAATCTAAAGCCTCAGAAGTGCACCTTATATCATTGTAATATTAGTTAAGATATCAATCCTGTCACTGCAAATTATTAATATAAATTTGGAATAATGTGTAGAGTTAATTGAAGAGAATAAATGCAAGTGATGTTTAAAAATTGATAAGATTGTTAATTCTTTATAAACCTGAAGGTGGGACATTAATAGGTAAAGTAAATAATTAACATTTAAATATAAATTTAATTATAACAAAAGTTAAGTTATAATATATATATATAAGGTGTACAAGAAAACAGTGTTGCATAACTACAAATATATATATATATATATATATATGTCAAATATTCATTATTCAAACATTAATTAAATATTGAATTGAGTAAAATAATTTACATAAAAATATAAAATTCAGTCATGAAATCGAATCAAACAATAACTAAATTATCTAGACAATTACTAGAAAAAATATAAAATTTGAATATAATATAGGCCTATACACAGAACCAACGTAGACAAACCAAATTATTCAAATTTATCCTTATAACCAAAATACGAAAGCAATGTATAATTTATTAGGCTTATATAGAATGCATAAAATACCAATGAACATTCATAATCAAATAAAAGAGAAAAATATAATATACCCTGTTGCATTAGAATATGGGAAAATATGAACTATATATAAATTAAATATTAACATAACCTAACAAGAAGACAAAAAGTCAACAGTAACGTTTTAAACAACACAAAAGAAAGAACTTGTAGAACACTTATTACTGATAATAAAATAAAGAATATAACCAACAATATTCCAAATAATATGCAAGACAAAAATGTTGTATATATTACAAAATACCAAGATCATAATAAATCATACATAGGACAAAGAAGAAATTAAAAGAAAGATATATAAAGAACATCTGAACGCTCATATTATAAAACCGAACATAAATAATCACATTTAGCTACACATTGTATCCAAATACAAAACACATATATCTTCCACAGATTTCCTGATATAAAAAATATGGAATTATTTAAAGAAATAAGCAAAGGATTAGAAATGTACATATATATGAAATATTATAAACATAAAGTTGAAAACAAATTAATTAGTGAACCATTTCAAGTGATTTGTAAGCACCAAACTATTTATAAGGTCATTGATATCATGGTAAAAGTTACATAGAAGTAAAAACCTAAAAACATATGATGGAATTGTTTTTCACTTACATGTGATTTATTATTTGTAAAAGATTTCTTGTATCATTGTTTTTATTTAATATCTAATACACTGAAAAACAATTAAGAAAAAATATCAAAAACAATTCTTGAATATGAAATATTTGTATTTATTTATTACATTCCAAGAACAAAGACAGAGAGAGAGAGAGAGAGAGAGAGAGAAAGAGAGGGAGGGAGAGAGAGAACCAATTTGGCTACACATTATATCAATAATGGACACAGACTTTCATTATACACACACACACACACACACACACACACACACACATATATATATATATATATATATATATATTTTTTTTTTTTTTTTTTTTTTTTTTTTTTTTTTTTTTTTGACATAGCAAAACTGTTTACTTGTATTCACTTAACACTTCACTTTAATGTACTTACACAAGAACCTTACTTGGTATATTTGTGCGTCGACTTTCAAGAGCTCTTAATTACGTGCTCTTATTTTCAAGCTTATTTATAAAACTGACAATTTCCAGTACCTAATACTAGAAATCGTCAGTCTTCTAAATAATCTTAATAATGAGTGCACAGACGTAACATTTCTCGAAAGTCGAATTACCATGTAAGATTTCTCCTTTAATACATAAATTAAGTCATATACGCTTTACATATTTCCATATTTAATGTATAGCCTATATATATATATATATATATATATATATATATATATATATATATACATATGTGTGTGTGTGTTTGTGTGTGTATGTGTGTGTGTGTGTGTGTGTGTGTGTGTGTGTGTGTGTGTGTGTGTGTGTGTGTGTGTGGTGTGTGTGTGTGTGTGTGTGTGTGTGTGTGTGTGTGGTGTGTGTGTGTGTGTGTGTGTGTGTGTGTGTGTGTGTGTGTGTGTGTGTGTGTGTGTGTGTGTGTGTGTGTGTGTGTGTGTGTGTGTGTGTGTATGTGCGTGTGTGTGTGTGTGTGTGTGTGTGTGTGTGTGTGTGTGTGTAGCCTATATATATTTATTTATTAAATATACTATGTTGAGATTTGTATTTCAACAGTTCAACTTGTTTCTTCTCTTATGCATGTAATTTAACGGTGATATAACGGCGCTTGGGTCTGTGCGTTAGCGTTCCCAGGTCGATAACGGTTATCAATTAATTTATCTATGTTTGAATGAGGCGATAACAATGGACTAACACGTAACGCAATGCGGCATTGGTCTCAGGGGTGCTGCAGCCGTACACAAGTTCGGAGTTGCGGTTGTCACATTTCCCATAGCGACACGGCTACAAGCAACAATAAATTGTTACCGAATGAAATGACGCTACTCTGTCGCCTGGCGGATAGGGAATACCACCACACACCAGTATCATACACTGTATTCATTCAAAGCTTTAATGGAGGTAAAGTGCCGTGAGTGAGTATTCGATTATATAATAACGAAGTCCAGCACAGAATCAAATGTTTTCCCATCCGCGTTTCACATGTCCATTATCATCATCACTTAGTTTTGTTTCCTAGCATATAAGTATTACATTTACTCGCAAAAGAAACTCAAATAGTTGAAATCAATTTGTTAATTAAATCACATAAAACTTATGTTTTATGAATTTAATGTAAGTTAAATCCAAGTTATGAATTTAAGTTATTTAATCCAAGTTATGAATTTCTGAACTCTCTTTCGTTTACTCAATTTCTACTATTAGTTTACACTCGCCCTATGTATCTTCTTCAATTTTTAAATTGTTATTTAAGTACTTTTTATTCATCCACTCAAATTGAAATACATTTTTTTTTTTTAACTCGTAGTGGGTGATACTTGATGTTATTACACTTTTTTTCAAATAATAATTTATTCAGAAAGCGTAGGATAAATTTAGAACATTTAACGGGCAAAATAACTCAATTTAATAAATTATAAACCATAATACAGTAACCTCACGCCTAGAGATAAAATAAATTCAACATAAGTTGTTCAGATAATATGTAGACTATTAGATTTAAGACAAAATTGTTAATTCGGTAAGAGTTCTTCCTCTTTGTTTCGCCGAAGAAACTAGCAGGCAATTAACAAATTTTATTATTTAAAAATGTAAATTAGTATTAAATCTTTTATTACATTGAACTTCAATTCAAGACGTAGGCCCTAATCGTTTTTTTGTGTTACATCCAGAAAATTATTCATTAATTTTAATTTCTCAAAATACAGATTTAGGAACCAATAAAAATAAATTTAAATCATAATATTTATTAATAATATTATTATTTCAATTATTAGCATAGCAAAAGTAGTAGTTTGACACAATTGACTCCAATAAATGTATGAACCCTTATGTTAAAGCTGTTACATAGCACTAACGCGAGTTGTGTTATAGTCAAATCCCAATTATAGTAGCTTCATGTTATAATATGAAAAATATATGTATACATACATATATATATATATATATATATATATATATATATATATATATATATATATATATATATATTATTACCTTGTTAAAACTAAATAGTAACCTAAAACGTTTTAAATATATAGTAATAATTACTGTATATGTAAGAAATATATTATTTTCCGTATTTTTATAAGTTATTTAGTATTGATACTATTCAAATTGTATGAAGATAATCCATTTTTTTTTTATAATTATAAAACTAATCTATGTTCAATAAACATCTATAAATAAAAACATTTTATATAATTTTGTATCAAAATTTTTAATTTGGTCCACTACCAAGTAAATAATATGTTAACACTTTAAACAAATTATATCATCATTTAAATTTTAGAATGAAATGATGTGAGAAGACAAATATTATATGTTGAATAGGTAGATCTTAATTAGACCTTTAAGGGTGTATTTCTTAACAAGAGAGAATGAGCACAGAAAGGGGTATGCTACATTTCTCTGAAATAGCCTAACAGAAATTCAATAGTTTACCCAATTCTCTTTAATTTTAACAAATTGTAATCTGTTTTATCCCTTTATCGTTTTTCTCTTTAAATAGGGCCTACGTAGTTGCTATTTGAAATAGTCTACACACACACATATATATATTTATATATATATATATATATATATATATATATATATATATATATATATATATATATATATATATATATATATCGGTAATGTCTTTTATAAAAATTAATTTTACTCCCTAATCCTTAAAGCTCTTTAAAAACAGTTGAATACAAGCTCATGATCTTCTACAATTATTGGTTAATATTTGAATAGATTCACTCGTACATAACTAAAAAATTAGTAAATCATTCTTGCTTGGATGTATTTAATGAATATTTTAAATTTATATCAAAGCAAAATAGCCTAGATTATGTTTGGCCACATGTGTAGCTCACTATAGGCTACAATTATATTAGCCTACGATTGTTCTTACGAACAAATCATTCCAAAAATTGTTGGAATTGTTGAAAAGTTAACTTATATTTTCTTAGTAGAGGCAAAACTATTTTCCGAATTCAAAATTTGTTCAGTAGCAAGCATTCCTGATTACCGAGGATGCTGTTGGCCTAAGTTTTGGCAAATGATTTTAGTGTCGTGACCTTAAATTAAAATTTATCGTAACATTAAACAGTAATTTTGAAAATTATAACATATTGTTTGACCAATAAATAAGTTTGGTAAAAATGCAGAAATTCGGCGACATACGATATTTTGGGAAATGGTTAAACACCACCAAATAGAACGATATCCACAAGAATTTTTTTTTAATTGACCTCGGAAAGTTACTTTTTTTTAATTTAAAGTAGCGTAAAAAAATCAGCGCGGATGTAGAAGTTGTGAATAGGCGCGGAGTGATACAAATGCTTTGTGATGTTACAACTCTATTTCAATGTTTAAAATTAAAATCAAATCTAACCTGACTTGACACTTTTTCGCTAAATTTTAATATAGGTATACAGTATTGTGTAAATTTAAAACCAAATCTATCCTAACTGGAGACTGTATAAGTATTTTTAAATATATGTATAAAAATTAAGCGAAGTTGTAATAGGCGCAGAGTTATACAAATACTTCGTGATTTTACAACTAAATTTCAATGTATAAAATTAAAACCAAATCTAACCTGACTTGACACTTTTTCGGTAAATTTTAATATACGTATACAGTATTGTATAAATTTAAAACCAAATCTATCCTAACTGGAAAAGTTGTTTCTCAAATATCTACACACGTGAGGTTGCGTGCGCAGCACTGTGACGTAAGTATCACTCCGCGCCTATTCACAACTTCTACATCCGCGCTGAATTTAATACCCTACTTTAAATTGAAAAAAAGTAACTTTCCTACTTCAATTAAAAAACAATTCTTGTGGATATCGTCCAATTTGGTGGTTGTGAACAATTTCCCAAAATATCGTATGGTGCCGAGCTACTGCATTTCAACCATATGTTTAAACTAACAATAATAAAACTAACACCATCATTTTCACTTGCCAATTTATAACCTCTAGAAACGCTGTACATTTTAGTAAGAAACTTAGAAATCACTACACTTTACAACAATAAAACTATTAAATAATCACAAAGCACAAAACCTCCAACACAGTCATGTAAAACACACATATTTAAAACATAAACACAAAAGAAACAAATTATGCCCTTACAGAAGAACCTAAATGACACTAGACAACGTTCTAAGGAACTTCGTGTGCAATAATGGCTGACAAAAAAGTGGGGATTTCTAAAAATTGTTTACTCTTCGTTTCCGTTCTGAGGTAACTTCTGCAATACTTTTTTGTCAATATTGGCAAGGTCTATCTGATGTGGTAGCGTCTGGGTTCACATTGTCAGTTGTTAGACAACTTCGGGCTTTTATTTCTTAATGGAAAAATATTGTCATATAATATTACTAAAATGTTGACATCCTCGCATTGGCAGTTACGCAACCTATATTGTTAGGGAGGCAGTGGTTTCGCCTATATGTTAAACATGGCATAATTGACAAAGCAATAGTTAATTGTCGGTGTATATAGAATTTGGTTCTTCCACTTATAACAGTGTATCTTTTAAAAACGTACAATTTTTGAAATACGCCTGCTGTATTTTTCAGGTAAAATCTACCGCAGGATTTAGGTAAACACTTACTTGTTATACAAAGGATGCTAACTTGAAAGTTACAGGTTTGTAAAATTGTGTGTAGCTACACTTTTCTACGACAGTACATTCAAGTAAACAAAATAAGTGGATGAAATAAATTGTAATATCATTTATAGTAGAGGACTACTATGCAATATATAAACACAAATATTAATGTTACATTCAGTATAGGTTAACCTATCTCATATTCCTTAATGCTTTATTTCTAAGTAGGGTATTTTGACTGATACTGAAAAAAAAGAACTAAAATGACTATTAATTTTTTTTATTTTTTGTTTCAAAACATATTTAGTTTAATAAAGTATGTAACTACCTGTATTTTCTACTTACATTTTTTGTCTCTGATAGTACTGGCTTGTCGAGGGATTTATTTGTAAGCAAAAGTACAGGTAGTCATACAGTTGGTCGGAGCATACTTCCCTATAGTTCTTTATACTTTGTAGAAATTAGATAAACTGATACGGGTTGTGTTTTGCGGGTTACATAATTTGGGTTTTGAAACGGCACTGTGTTTTTTGGGCTGCCTATTTCTGGAAATTGAAGTAATTCAATACGTTTTAAACGATTGTCCCGGCAGTGTCGAAATTCGAATCAGCAAGCGGTGGTGTGTGTTTTGCGGTTTGCATTTGCTCACCTCCTACTTACCAAGCTCTAATAATCACCCCTGCCAACCGCATCGCTTTGGTCACACATGCCCAAGAATGGACTTTGGTTACTTCCAGCTTAGCAAAGTACATTTTTTACTATATCTACCGAACCTTATTCAAGTATGCCTACCGAAACCATTTCGATGCCCCCTACCTACCAAAGTACTTTTGTCTTTCCTGTCTATTAAACAGCATTCGTTAATCCTACTTAATGAAGAGCTTTGATACAACCTGTCTATCGAAGGGCTTTGCTAACCCCTGAGTACCGAAGTGTTCAAGTGTCCACTGCCTAACGTTAATCCTACTTAATGAAGAGCTTTGATACAACCTGTCTATCGAAGGGCTTTGCTAACCCCTGAGTACCGAAGTGTTCAAGTGTCCACTGCCTAACGAATATTTTGTGTCATACCTGCCTACTGAAACGTTTTAGTCACCCCTGCCTACCAAAAGGCTTTGGTCCCCCCTGACAACCAAAGTGCTTCTTACACTTTCCTTCAATCCTGTTTACTGAAGTCCCTGAGTCTCCCCGACCTCCAATGTTTTTTGGTCACTCCTGCCAAACAAAATGCTTTGGTAACCGCTAACTACCAAAGTGATTTGGTCACCCCTAACTACCAAAGTGCTTTGGACACCCCTGCTTATCAAAGTGTTTTGGACACCCCTGCCTATCAAAGTGCTTTGGTCACCCCTGCGTACCAAAGTGTTTTGATCCCCCCCTGACAACCGAAGGGCTTCGTACACTTTCCTACTGAATCATTTTGGTCAATCCTGCCTACCAAAGTGTTTTGGTCACCCCTGCCTACAAAAGCACTTTAGTCACCCCTGCCTACCGAAGTGCATTAATCACCCAGCCTACCAAAGTGCTATAGTCACCCCTGTTTATCAAAGTGCTTTGTTCACCCCTGTCTGCCGAAGTACTTTGGTCATCCCTACCTACGAAAGTGCTTTGGTCACCTCTGCCTACCAAAGTGCTTTGGTCACCAATGACTACCAAAGTGTTTTGGTCACCCCTTCCTACCAAAGTGCTTTGTTCCCCCCTTCTATCCAAAGTGCTTTGGTCACGCCTGCCTAGCCTAGTACTTTGTTCACCCCTGCTATCCGAAATGCTTTTTTCACCCTTGCCTACCAAAGTGCTTTTTCAACCCCTGCCTACTAAAATGCTTTGTTCACCCCTGGCAAACTAAGCGCTTTGGTCACCCCTGCCTACCAAAGTGTTTTGGTCACCCCTTCCAACCAAAGTGCTTTGTTCCCCCCTTCCATCCAAAGTGCTTTGGTCATGCCTGCCTACCCTATTACTTTGTTCACCCCTGCTATCCGAAATGCTTTTTTCACCCTTGCCTACCAAAGTGCTTTTTCAACCCCTGCCTACCAAAATGCTTTGTTCACCCCTGGCAAACTAAGTGCTTTGGTCACCCCTGCCTACTGAAGCCCTTTAGTAGCCCCTGCCTACCAAAGTGCTTTGGTCATCCATGCTTACCGAAGTGCTTTGGTCACCCCGGCCAGAAACGCTATGTTCACCTTTGCCTCATGCTTACATAGTTTTATCACCTCTACGTACTGAGCTAATGGAAAATCTTGTCATTCAATGCGCTTTTGTCAACCACTAATATTGTACAGCTTTTGATCGCATTTGAATAAAGAGACACTTTTGTCATCCCTACCACTACCCCTAGATCACCCTACCTTACCAAAACAATTACATCACCCATGTTTACCAAGAAGATTTGGTCACCCCTGCCTACCAAAACACTTTATCACTACAGATTATCGAAGCACTTTTTTCCCTCCTTTATATTCTAGCGCTTTTATTGCCTCTGCATACCCAAGCCTTTTGATCCCCACTCTATCGATACTCAAAACTCTCCCAACTTCGCTTCTGAAACATCTCTCAATATCAAAGTTAATTGGTCACCACTGCCTACCATAGAGCTTCGATACCTATCCATAATATATTGCTTTGGTTATCACTGCATACTGAAGTATTTTGGTTATCCTGGCCCAACAAAGAGTTCAAAAGTGATAGTTTTGGTGATATAGAATATATACAAAACAAACTAATAACTAGGTGAAACATTACTAGGTGAATCTTAATTAATCACTTTAACATTAGTTTAAGTTCGGAGTCATAAACTAATGTTGAAGTGATTAAGTCAAACTAATAAATCAGATATTTTCTCAAATCTCCATGATAATATTCTAAATTGAAGACCAGAATTGTAATTACAACATCACATCTGATCACTTCAATTAATGATTGTTTTACAACCTATTCAAGTATTACTTCATCTAGTTGGGCTACAAAAACTAGAGCCTACTTTAGGTATTAAATACTTAAGGAAAAAAAGATAAAACATATATTTTCTAAACCTCTAAATATTTGGCCCTTCTCCTCTATTTCCATGCATCCAATTAGTTTTCTTTTCTTTCCCTTTCTTTTTTATATCTCTTTTACTCACCTTTTGTTCAATTTCTCCTCATTCAATCCAGTTCCCATCTCTAAGAATTGTGATACTATTTCAGCACGAACTTTGGAGCTGTTTTGGGGAAAATTAAAACCATAGTTAACTTTACTCAAGTAATGATTAGAATACTTTGAGCTAGAGCCTAGCTAGTGAGAACAATTCACAACAGTAGATGTTAAAAAAAAGTTTAACATTATGTTAGGTAATCACACTATCAAAACTAGTGTCTATTGAAGATATTCATATTTGTAAAAATAATAAGTTGGAGTTTGATCTGACCTTGAGTGATTCCTTATAATTAATAGAATGAATTAATCTATAAGTAACATATTTAAATAATACTTAACTAAGTTAATACGTAAGGGCTTACTTGCTGACGCGTTTCGAAACAATAGTTCCTTTTACGAAGCAAAGCCTCATAAAAGCGTAAACGTATCAGCAAGTAAGCCTTTACATATTCACTGAGTTGAGTATTATTTAATTATAGTTTAATGAGTGAATTTAAGATGATTACAACAAGCAACTTTAAGAACTAATCACTTTTTGAACATTAGACATTCAGTGAGAGTAGTAAGGTAACAACAAGCCTTATGTAATGTCGGGGGGATATGCTTAACGTTTAAGGGGAGAGACAACATTTAAGGGGAGATGCTGAACATTTAAATGGAGAGGCTTGACATGTTAGGGAAAAGGCTTACATTTAAGGACAAATGTATAACATTTAAGGGGAAATGCTTAACATTTAAGGAGAAATGCATAACATTTAGGGGAGAGGTCTGACATTTAAGGGGAGAGGCTTAACGTTTAAAGGGAGAGGCTTAACATTTAAAGGGAGCGGCTTGACATTTAAGGGGAGATTCTTAACATTTAAGGGGAGAGGCTCTAAACGAGAAATGATATTTTGAATATTGCATAGTAAAAAGATGTTTATAAATAGTTATGTTAATTAACAGAATAAATGTTTTATAACAGAACACTGATACTTTAAAAGTATTGGTATTTTTATTTAATTTAAAAATTACTGTTGCGGTGTCTAAATCTCCTTTAGTTGCCTAGAAACAAGCAAGAAGGAAAATATCAAAGAAATTGCAAGTTTACTACATGGTTGTTTTGTTAGCTGTGATCGCCAGACTCCTTTAGAACTACACTGACATTGCCAATGGCCACAATTACATATGACAGAAAATTAAGCAGTTTAAAATTTATATAATTGTACCTAAGAAATAAAATGACACAATTACATCTGAGTCTATTAATTTTAAGTATACAATATGAATAAGTTCTGAGAGGATTGAAAATGGAAAGATTAGTGGAAAATTATCTAGTTTAGAAAAAACAAAAAGATTAGGACAATTGAGATAATTTGCAGTAATATACTGAAATAATCTAAAAATATATGTTCCTCTTGGAAATAAAATTAAAGTTTGATATTTTCCTGACTACAACTAAATGCTTTGTCTAAGATTGTATTCTAATAAGCTATAGCTAAACTGTAATATTTCAATTAATCACTTTAACATTAATTTATGACTACACAAACTTTAAATTTTGTAAATTTGTAAAAACTTACTGAGACATAATAAATTTTTACAAATTTACAAAATTTAAAGTTTGGATAGTAATAAACTAATGTTAAAGTGATTAATTAAGATTCACCGCTCGTAATAGCCTATAAAATTCAAGTGTTTAATATTTTGTTGTACTACACCATTGCTTGAAAATAGAAATACCATTGCTTGAACTAATGTGACAAATAAGTGAACTGAATAATTTAGTTTGTATCATACTTTCATTGAATCTAAAAATTTTAAAATTTCCATAATAGTTCAATTCTTACCGTAGATTTTGTGTTTGGGAATAAATTTACAGCTAAAGCAAATATGTATATATTGATAGTCAGAAATAAATTATTTTAAAAATCTATGTGAATTTATTTTAGAAGGGTGAATGATATATTTTGTGGAAGGTCTTTAGGTTATTGTGTCACCTAATGATTCAATGAACATTTAGCATTTCTTCCTTACGTCAAATGGTTCAGGAGCTAAAATTATTTAGAGTGAAAACGATTCTATTGCTATGTTATTTTGTACTTTATTTCATTATATTAATATCTAGTTTATAACAAAAACAATAGTAATATATTTTGTTTTTAAATTTTGCAATATTTGTTTATGAATTTTAATTTTTTTCAACAGGGCCGACTCTCGTACAATGATTTTTTGTACGCTCTAATAGAGTCGGCCCTGCTTTTACCCAATAGCAAATTAGACTTTTGCTGTTCATGGTTTTGTTATTTAACATATAACTCTTTTGTTTTTACTTTGATCATTTATGGATATAACAATTTTTTATTCCAGAGAACAGATGAACATTTTATACATTTATCATTTGTACTTAACTGATATGGTTCAAAAGATATAAACCATCATATTGATGGAACAGATTTTATAAAAAAAAAAAACTTTCAAAAGTTATGTGCCAGATATTATATTATTACATAGATTACATTATATCATTATTCTATAGTTTGGAACAAAAAAAATGATAATAGTTTTACACTCAGAAGAGACGTCCAATTTTAGAAATGTGACTGCTAGTTTAAAGGTTAAAAATTCAGGTTTTTAAGAAACTGAATATTTTAGAAGTTGCTATACTCACCAAAAAAAATGTGTATTGAAAAGGAATTGCAAAAAATATTGTAACGAAGGGCAGCACTTGCAAACATACATATTGTACTACTTCCTTTTTGGATAGTGTTGCTTTTATATGTTGTGCTTCAGCAGTCAATGCCTTTACTGCTCTTGTATAAAACTGTAACTAACCTAATAGTGACATAGGCTAGCGCCTGCATACATACATATTGTATAGGTACCTGCATAGATATTGTTGCTTTTATATGTTGTGCTTTAGCAGTCAATAGCTTTACTACTCTTGTATAAAACTATAACTAACCTAATAGTGACATAGGCTAGCGCCTGCATACATACATATTGTATAGGTACCTGCATAGATATTGTTGCTTTTATATGTTGTGCTTCAGCAGTCAATGCCTTTACTGCTCTTGTATAAAACTATAACTAACCTAATAGTGACATAGGCTAGCGCCTGCATACATACATATTGTATAGGTACCTGCATAGATATTGTTGCTTTTATATGTTGTGCTTTAGCAGTCAATAGCTTTACTGCTCTTGTATAAAACTATAACTAACCTAATAGTGACATAGGCTAGCGCCTGCATACATACATATTGTATAGGTACCTCCATAGATATTGTTGCTTTTATATGTTGTGCTTTAGCAGTCAATAGCTTTACTGCTCTTGTATAAAACTATAACTAACCTAACAGTGACATAGGCTAGCGCCTGCATACATACATATTGTATAGTTACCTGCATAGATATTGTTGCTTTTATATGTTGGTGGTCTTTATACCTAAGCCCACCGGTAACCAATCGGAAGGGAAAGGATACAGACCTATTACACTCATGTCCTTTGTTCTTAAGGGACTTGAAAAACTGGTTGATAGGCATATTAGGCTTTGGCCATAAAAGCACTGCATTGGAACCAGTATGCTTATCAACCTGGGAAATCCTGCGAGGGAGCTCTCCATCAAGTGGTTGGTAGGATTGAGCAAATGATCGCCAAGAAAGGTTGTGCCATAGGTGCCTTCCTCGACATTGAAGGGGCTTTCAATAACCCCTCAGTGGAGACGATGGTAAGTGGTGCAAGACGTCATGGAGTGGATGCAACCACTTGTGGTTGGATAAGTTCCATGTTAACAAACAGAAGCATTTCTGTAGAGGTGGCAGGGGAGGTCAGAAGGGCGGAGACAAGTCTGGGCTGTGCACGGGGGGGGGGGGGGTTCTCTTTCCTCTGTTGCGGTGCCTAGTGGTTGACAACCTTATTGAACTCCTGAATGAACAGGGGTACTTCTGTCTAGGATATGCGGACGACATAGTTGTTTTGATCCTGGGCAGATTCCCTGATACAGTCCTTGTGGTAATCAGAAATCCTCTACGACTGATTGAAGAGTGGTGTAAAAAGGAGAACCTTAGGGTAAATCCAAAAAAGACTGCTCTCATTAACTTCACCAGACAGCGAAAAGATCTGACGACCAGGATGCCCCGCTTGTTTAGTGAATACCTTGAGTTTGTGGGGGAGGTGAAGTACCTGGGAGTTACTCTGGACAGGAAACTCACCTGGAACCCACATCTTGAGAGGACAGTTAACAAGGCCAAAAGGGCACTGATGACTGTGAGAAGAATGGTGGGTAAGAAATGGGGACTGAAGCCATCAATGATGCACTGGGTGTATCTGAGGGTGATAAGACCTATGATTACCTATGGAGCTCTGGTGTGGTGGACAAAGGCCAACCAGGCACAGACAAGAGCTAAACTGAGCTCTATCCAGAGATTGGCCTGTCTGTGCACACTGGGAGCGATGTCAACTACACCAGGCGCAGCAATGGAAGTAATGCTTAACCTCCCTCCCCTTGAGCTTGTCCTTAGGGGAGAGGCGAGGCTGGCGGCATGGAGATTGCGCAACTCGAGCAACTGGGCTAACCTTCCAGATGTCTCGGGACATATGAGTATCGAGTGCGTGGTCAAAGAACCCGTCTTGGAAATGGGCAGCGACCACATTACTCGAATGTTTGCACCTGACCAGGTCCACCAAACTATGATGGAATGGTCAAGGACACTAACATCGGGAGCTCAGATCTGGTACACAGATGGCTCCAGGATGGACTTCGGCACTGGAGCGGGGGTGTATTGTAAAAACCCAAGGGTAGAACTAGTTTTTTCCTTGGGGAGGCATACCTCTGTCTTTCAGGCCGAAGTATATGCTATAAATGCCTGTCTGGGAGAGATAGCGATAAGGGAAACACACGGGACCCGGATTGCTATTTTCTCCGACAGTCAGGCAGCAATTAAGGCACTAAATGGACACGTGGTCACCTCGGCCATAGTCAGGAAGTGCCTAATTAACCTACAAGCTCTGGCAAGGCACAATCAAATCGTGATAGGTTGGGTGCCAGGGCATAGGGGAATACTTGGAAATGAAGCCGCAGATGCACTGGCCAGGGAGGGGTCTTCGACTCCCCTGATTGGACCGGAGCCTGCGGTAGGTATTTCCAAATCCATGGTCAAGATGGCAGTGCGAAGGTGGATGGCTGAAAGACACTGTGAGCACTGGATCAGGGCCGAAGGGATGAGACACAGTAATCTAACCCTTAGGAAACCTTCCTTGGGGCTGCAGAAGAGTCTCATCTATCTGTCTAGGCAGGAATTGAGGATAGCCACAGGTCTACTCACGGGACACTGTGGGCTAAGGAAACATTTGCATAAAATGGGTATCTACAAAGATGAACCAGTGTGCAGATTATGCGGGCAGGAACTGGAGACTGCCACACACATTATTTACAGATGTGAAGTACTTGCTGAGAGGCGCTTCAACCTCTTTGGTGATGGAATGGCTTTGGTGGATGCTGAAGGTAAAACTCTAGTCAGGAAACTCCTAAACCTGGTAAGAGGGAAGGGGCTATTTGACTAGATCAGGGAGGTAAGTACAATATACCTTAAGGTAGCAGTGCTTCGGGCAATTCAAACCCGCTCCCAAGTTAAAAAAAAAAAAAAAAAAAAAAAAGCTAAAAACTATCACCGCTTGACTCAACATCTCCAAGCAGAAGACACTGATGAAGATCGGAACATAGCGATCGAAAACATTCTGTCTCAGTAAGTTTTAACAAATTTACTAGATTTAAAGTTCGGATAGTCATAAACTATTGCTTAAGTGATTAATAAGATTCACCGAACGTAATGGACTAAAAAATTCAAGAACTATAACTAACTTGATAGTAACGTAGGCCAGCACCTGCTTACATACATATTGCATTAGAACCTGTTTGGATATTGTTGCTTTGATATGTTGTGCTTCAGCAGTCAATATCCTTACTGCTCTTGTGTTAATTTATAAATAGCTTTATAATAATAGAGGCCAGCACCTGCGTACATACATATTGCATTAGTACCTCTTTGGATATTGTTGCTTTGATATGTTGTGCTTCAGCAGTCAATATCCTTACTGCTCTTGTGTTAATTTATAAATAACTTTATAATAATAGAGGCTAGCACCTGCGTACATACATATTGTATTAGTGCCTGTTTGGATATTGTTGCTTTGATATGTTGTGCTTCAGCAGTCAATATCCTTACTGCTCTTGTGTTAATTTATAAATAACTTTATAATAATAGAGGCCAGCACCTGCGTACATACATATTGCATTAGTACCTGTTTGGATATTGTTGCTTTGATATGTTGTGCTTCAGTAGTCAATATGATTACTGCTCTTGTGTTAATTTATAAATAATTTTATAATAATAGAGGCCAGCACCTGCTTACATATATATTGTATTAGAACCAGATTGGATATTGTTGCTTTTATATGTTGTTCTTCAGCAGTCAATATCCTTACTGCTCTTGTGTTAATTTATAAATAATTTTATAATAATAGAAGCCAGCACCTACTTACATATATATTGTATTAGAACCAGTTTGGATATTGTTGCTTTTATATGTTGTTCTTCAGCAGTTAATATCCTTACTGCTCTTGTGTTAATTTATAAATAACTTTATAATAATAGAGGCCAGCACCTGCTTACATATATATTGTATTAAAACCAGTTTAGATATTGTTAATTTTATATGTTATTCTTCAGCAGTCAATATCCTTACTGCTTTGGTATAAAACTATAATTCACTTGATAATAACGTAGGACAGCACCTCCATACATACATACTATATTAGTACCTGTTTCAATATTGTTGCTTTGATATGTTGTGCTACAGCAGTCAATAGCTTTACTGCTTTTGTATAAAACTATAATTAACTTGATATTAACGTAGGCCAACACCTGCATACATACATATTGTATAAGTACTTGTTCATATACATATTGTGTAAGTACCTGTTTAGATACTGTTACTTTTATATGTTGGTCTTCAGCAATCAATAGCTTTACTGTTCAAACATACATATTGTACTACTTCCTTTTTGGATATTGTTACTTTTAAATTTAAAATGTTTATAACTTGCCCATAGTAGCACTTACTTTGTTGAGGACGGCCGTTTCGGGGGATGTGTCTCATTGTCAACTCAGACCGTAACTGATCTCAAGGTTTACGTAGGTTAGGGTCCTAGGGTGGTGGTGGGATATTATGGTGATGTGGGTCTATTTTGTGTGTATTAGGAGTTATGATGTCAAAATGTTCTTGTGAGTTGTAATATAATTATGTATTGAGTATGTGTGTAGGGTATAGTTTGAAGTTGCTGTATATTTCGTATTGTTCGGTTGTGTAGCATTGGTTATTTCTGTTGTTTATGAAGAATTTGTAGGATACATGTTATGTCTATGTAGTCATGTTTTGTGGAGTTGAGATAATCGGCGAAGTTGATTTGGTAGTTATTGTTTGTTAGTGCTTTTATATGTTCTTGGTAACATGTTTAGAAGGACCTCCCTGTCTGCCCTAAAACTGGGGACAAACTGCAAGTTAGTTTATAAAGTCCAGTGGTGTTGTAAATGTCGTCGATTTTGTTGTTGGGTTTAAATTATTTATTGAGAGTGTTGTGTGTGGAGTAAGCTATTTTGTAGTTGTATTTTCGTAGTGTGTTGGTTAGATTGTGGATTTTGGATGATATGTATGGTATTGATAAGTATTTTATGGGATTGTCCTGTTGTTTGTTTGTATGTTTGGGTTTTTAGGTTTATTTTTTAGGCGATTGTATAAATTGTCAATTATTGTTCGGTTGTATCCGTTAGTTTGTGCTATATATTTTATGGTGTTTAAATCCTGGCAGTGTTCTTCTTTGTCTAACGGTGTTTTAAGCAGGTGATATATCATGGTGTTGTAAGCAGCTAGTTTATGTTGGTGTGGGTGGTTTGAGGAGCTGTGAATGGTCGTATTGGTACTATTGGGTTCTCGGTATAAGTTGAATTAGGTGTTTGTTTGTCTGTTCGTTTAATTGTAAGGTCTAGGAAGTTAAGAGAGTTTTGTTGTTCTGTTTGGGTGTATATTAGTTTTGGGTGTATGGAATTAAGGTGTTTTAGAAATATGTGTGCTCTGCGTGTGTAACCTTTATATAATGTTATGATGTCGTCGACTTATCTGTACCAGTAAATTATGTTATCTGAGTATTTATTGTTGTGTAAAATTTGGTTTTGTTCAATATGGTGTATGAATATTTCTGCTAAGATGCTAGCTATGGGGGAGCTCATAGGTAGGCCATCTTTTTGGTTGTAGAATGTGTTGTTATAGGTGAAGTAATTTTGAGATGTGATTAATTTTATGAGGTGGATGATTTCGTCAATGTGTGTATGTGGTGTATTTCTGTCTATAAGCATGTTTTTGAGGATGTTGATGGTTTCTGGAATGGGGATGTTTGTATATAGATTTAATATATCAAAAGAGATTAAAGTGGAATTGTGTGGGATATTTACATTTTTTATTTTGTCTATTAGATTTATGCAGTTTTTTATGCTACAATGATTATTAAATTTTATATGGTTTCGGATAGTTTTGTCGAGGAAATTGGCTGGAAGATAAGGGGCACTTGTGTGGTTGATTAGTGGATGTATTGGGATGTCTGTCTTGTGAAGTTTGGGCAGAGCGTTTAATTTATTGCGTTTACCCAACAACAAAATACAACGCTCAAATCAAAGAAGCAATCAACAAAACAAAACTTATAATCCCACACTACACCAAAAAGCACCTAAAACAAATAAAACCAATAAACCCTAAACTAAACGCCCTGCCCAAACTTCACAAAACAGACATCCCAATACGTCCACTAATCAACCACACAAGCGCCCCTTCTCATCTTCTAGCCAAATTCCTCTACAAAACTATCCGAAACCATATAAAATTTAATAATCATATACAAACATCCCCATTTTAGAAACCATCAAGATCCTCAAAGACATTCTTATAGATACAAATACACCACATACACAGTTTGACAAAATTATCCACCTCACAAAATTAATCATATCTCAAAATTACTTCACCTACAATAACACATTCTACAACCGAAAAGATGGCCTACCTATGGGCTCCCCCATAGCTAGCATCTTAGCAGAAATATTCATACACCATATTGAACAAAACCACATTTTACACAACAATAAATACTTAGATAACATAATTTACTGGTACAGATACGTCGACGACATCATAACGTTATATAAAGGTAACACACGCAGAGCACACATATTTCTAAAACACCTTAATTCCATACACCCAAAACTAACACACACCATTGAAACAGAACAACAATACTCTCTCCACTTGGCTTACTCCACACACAACACTCTCAATAAACAATTTATACCCAACAATAAAATTGACAACATTTACAACTCCACTGGGATTACAAACTAACTTGCAGTTCATGCCCCAGTTTTTACATAGGCCAGACACGGAGGTCCTTCTACACACGTTACCAAGAATATATAAAAGCACTAACAAACAATAACTACCAATCAAATTTCGCCGATCATCTCAACTCCACAAAACATGATTACATAGACATAACATCTAACCTACAAATTCTTCATTAACAACACAGAAATAACCAACGCTACACAACCGAACAATACGAAATATACAGGCACTTCAAACCACATCTTACACACATACTCAATACACAATTACATAACAACTCACACGCACTTTTTGACATCATATCTCCAAATACAAAAAAAAATACACCATCACCACCATAATATCCCACCCCGACCCTACCACCCTAACCTACGTAAACCTTGAGATCAGTTACGGTCTGAGTTGACAATGGGACACATCTCCCGAAACGGCCGTCCTTAACAAACAAAGGAAGTGCTATTGTTCCCAATAAAGTTTAACCGTGATTTGTCTTTAAACAAGTGTATAAGAAAAGTTCACCTTTGTGTTACGTTAGTCAATGTAATGTGGTGCAATTGCTCGCGTTATTGCGTTATGGGCGGTTATTATGTTGTACACGGTTATTAAGTGAACTGTGAATGGCTAACCTAGGACATAATAGGACTTAGTGTTTAAAAGTGACTTTTATTTCTAATTGAGTGCACTCCTTGTAATGACTCTGTGTTTCGACTCCTGTTCTAATTAAAATTGAAGTGTTACAGGTACATTTCAGTTACCACATTTAAGTGAAAGATAGCCATGCCTCCGTTCTTAGGTAAGCTGTAGCGCTTAAGACTTATTCTCTTGAAATCAAATAGTTGTTGTGTAATAGTTTAATATACTCTGTTTAAGGCATTAGATTTCCGTATATTTGCGTATGGTCCTGCGGTGTAGAGTACTCTTTATTATTTTATGTTATTCAGTTAAAAAAGCATTTGAATTTGGTTACAAAAACAACAGCTATTATAGGCAAGTTTATAAACATTTAAAAGTGTTTAGTGATAAGTAGTAGCTCATGTGAAGATGGAATCAACAAATATTACTTTTATATGTTGTGCTTCAGCAGACAATAGTGTTACTGCTTTGGGGAAAACTATAACTTACTTGATAATAACGTAGGCCAGCACCTGCATACACACATATAGCATTAGTACCTATTAAAATATTGTTGCTTTTATATGTTGTGCCTCAGCAGTCAATAGCCTTACTGCACTTATATAAAACTACAACTAAGTAGATAATAACGTAGGCCAGCACCTGTGTATATACATATTGTATTAGTGCCTGTGTGGATATTGTTGCTTTTATATGTTGTTCTTCATAAGTCAATAGCTTTACTGCTCTTGTATAAAACTATAACTAACTTGATAATAACTTAGGCTAACACCTGCATACATACATATTGTGTTAGTACCTGTTTAAATATTGTTGCTTTCATATGTTGAGCTTCAGCAGTCAATAGCTTTACTGCTCTTGTATAAAACTATAACTAACTTGATAATAACTTAGGCCAGCACCTGCATACGTATATATTGTATTATTACCTTTTTGGATATTGTTGCTTTTATAAGTTGTGCTTCAGCAGTCAATAACTTCACTTAAAATAAGTTTCTTCCTACAAGTTTACAGTTTTCGGTGTGTATGGTCTAATGGAAGGTTTTCGCTTCAACCAGCGTCCAAGATCATACTTCCAGAGGAAACCTTTGCCAAAGTAATATTATATAGGGTCGTTGTAGTAACGTACATTTGTCTCTAAAAACTTTTAAATGTTTATATTTAAGTAAGTGCTACTATAGTCACACGTTACCCAGAACATATAAAAGCACTAACCAACAATAACAACCAATCAAACTTCGCCAATCATCTCAACTCCACAAAACATAACTACATTGAAATAACATCTAACTTACAAATTCTTCATAAGCAACATAGAAATAACCAACGCTACACAACTGAACAATACGAAATATACAGACACTTAAAACTACACCCTACACACATACTTAATACACAATTACATTACAACTCACACGCACTTTTTGACATCATAACTCCTAATACACACAAAATACAAAATAAGTCAAATTATGTTTTCTTATGAACAAGAATAAACATGTTTAAACGATTTTCTTGTAAATTCATCTTTGTTACCTTGTCGTTGGGTTTGGAAATGGTTTTTGCCAGGATCACAAGGTTTGCTGCCTTTATTGGCTCTGGTTTGTGTTGCAGGTCGCTTCTAGCTGGACTCATAACTTGGCATTAACACACAGTGGCAGGTTCTACAGTTGGGGTGGTAATGACTTGCGTTTGGGAGATGATGAAGGTAAGGTCAGCCTTACCCCTGCCAGAGGGAGGCAGCATTGGAAGGTAAGGCCAAGCCTCAGTAACTCCACGTTTAGACTTGTAAACTGTGTT
The DNA here is from genome assembly GCA_036971475.1 of Prosapia bicincta. Taxonomy (NCBI): domain Eukaryota; kingdom Metazoa; phylum Arthropoda; class Insecta; order Hemiptera; family Cercopidae; genus Prosapia; species Prosapia bicincta. The sequence goes on from JBAIZL010000004.1 coordinate 162,033,451, forward strand.
TCTTGTTTATAAAATTGTTGCTCTAATCTGTATCGATGTAACATGAATTCTATTTTCCAGGTTCCCGACATTGCCACAAATGGTTCCCAGACAAATGCTGCAATAACAGAGACTGGGGCTGTTTATATGTGGGAATCCAACTGTTTGTACCAGCTTTATATATATTGTTATTTAAGCTAAACACTTTTAAATGTAGATGTGCCTCATTGTCAACTCATACCGAAACTCCATCCCCTCTTACTTATGTTTGTTGAGGACGGCAATTTCGGGAGATGTGTCCCATTGTCAACTCAGACCATAAGTTGCTACTATAGGCAAGTTTATTAACATTTAAAAGTGTTTAGTGATAACTAGTAGGAGTTACGGTCTGAGTTCACAATGGGACAGATCTCCCGAAATGGCCGTCCTCAACAAACATAAGTAAGTGCTACTATAGGCAAGTTTATAAACATTTAAAAGTGTTTAGTGATAACGAGTAAGAGTTACGGTCTGAGTTGACAATGGGACACATCTCCCGAAACGGCCGTCCTCAACAAACATAAGTAAGTGCTACTATAGGCAAGTTTATAAACATTTAAAAGTGTTTAGTGATAACTAGTAGCTCAAGTGAAGATGGAATCAACAAATATTTTATTTAAGCTATAAAACCTATTTCTTGAGGCTAAACACAGACGTCCAAAGCAAAGGAGTTGCATTACTTAACTTCCATCTGTGATTTCTTAAACTTTTATTAGTGTTTGCAGGGAATTGCTTTTGTAATAAAAGTATTTGATGTCTGCCATAAAATAATAATTTCTGCATGCAATTCCATTTCCAATTTAGCTCAGTCTACGGTGTGGTAGTGAGGCAGTTTAGTTTTAATAAACATAAGAAAATGTATTTAAATTATTCAATAATAATTTGATTATAATTTTTTGCATAAAGTCCATTTTTGCTCTACATTCATCCTGCCAAATATTGTATGGCACACACAATAAATATTTCACTTAACTTTCACTCATACAAGTAAGACAATTAGTTCTTGTTTTAAATACTTAAAATTCAAAGGAAAACCTAATAATAAGACAATTAGTTGCTGAAAAAAATTTAGTTTAATAGAAAAAATTAAACAAAAATCCAAAATTAAAAAAAAAGTTTATACATTTAAACATTTTATAAAGTCGGTTTTCCCAAGTAATGAATTATTTTTAACTTGAGCTGACAATAATTTTTTTAACAAACCAATCCTATGATTGATTCGAAAATTAAGAAACGATACGATTTGTTAGATAAAAAACCAAAGCAACAAATACAGTTGGGAAATACTAAATATTCACTTACAAATTTTTTAAAAAAAATGTTTTAACTTGCCTATAGTAGCACTTACTTTTTTTGTTGAGGACGGCCGTTTCGGGAGATGTGTCCCTTTGTCAACTCAGACCGTAACATTGAGTTACGGTCTGAGTTGACAAAGGGACACATCTCCCGAAACGGCCGTCCTCAACAAAAAAAGTAAGTGCTACTATAGGCAAGTTAAAACATTTTTTTAAAAAAATTTGTAAGTGATTACTAGTGGCTCACGCGAAGATGGAATCAACAAATGACTAAATATTCTTTAACATTTCATTGCTGTGTTTCTAGAATATTGTTTGTTGTCTGAACCTTGACCTTACCTTTCTGAGGGTTGTCCCATGATTGCCCTTCACCTATACCAAAGATCTGGTATATTGTGATACAGACAAAGTAAACAGCGGCAGAAATGAAGAATACCGTAGATATTTTTGGTAAGTTGCGTTTTGGTTTCATCTTTCACACAGTGAAGCCTATTTCTAGGTTTTGTTGCCACAAGCCGTCAAATAGTGTGTCACGTAAAACAGAAATCTTACTGGGTTTTGTCAGCAGGTAAGAATTTTAAAATAACTATATAAACATTGATTAACTTCAATTAATTTTGGTAACTATTTGATATAAATACACAAAAACCTGTAAAGCACAAACTTTCTTTATTTTATCCTTATGTACATTTCAGTTACCAAGTAACCATCCTCAGAGGGATAACATACAAAGAATCATATATATTTAGCATTACATATTTAATTCAATAAAAGTATTTTACATATATTTAATTTATATAATGAATTTAATATTTATTTCTTGAAAAAAATATTAAGATTTTATTTTGAATTTCACAGTATATCATATTTTGATTCTTTTCATAAATTTTAAATCTGGAATTAATTTATCTAAATTGTTAATATAATGTTATTTGATATTAAAATTTATTTAAATATTTCAAAATCATTTACCACTATTCCATGAAATTATTTATAATATTTAATATTCTAAGTTATTCAAACTTTTTTAATAATTATTTTCTCTTTTGATCTTATTGAAAATGACCAAGTTTATAGTCGAAACCACTGTAGTAAATTTACTTAATTATTCTTTCATTGGTTCCTTCCTGATTAAGCTGGTCTAGATAATTTAAAATGAAATTTGAATAATTTACATGTAAATTATTTCTCTTTTGGAAAACACTTAATTAATTTAATTTTAACTATTTTACACAGTTCAATATGACATATTAGAAAAATGTTTTACTTTTTAAATACTATTTAACAAGTTTACTAAGAGTGAAGCCATTGTTTATTTCGTTATTAATAAAAATTTTAATTAGTAATTTCTGAAAGGTTTATTAAATTTATTAAATTTTGAATAAAGTGATAAATTTGACTTTAAAAAATGACTTACCAAAATTTTCACTTCCTGTCATCCCCGGTTCCTGGTCCTTGGATCTTATCGAAGCGGATGTCTTCTTTTTTCTCCCTGGATCCTTTGGAATTCTTGGAAAGCGAAACCTTTGTAAGTCGTAGCGATTAAGTTACATTTCTTTGAAAATGTAGTCTGTTAATGTGTTATAATCTTCTTGATTCAGATAAGTACCTGGAACACATTTCTTATGGGTTAGCAAATGTTTATAACAGAACTGTCACAATACAAAAATTTATTTATATCTGACTTTGGAAAGACAAATAATGTAGGATTTTTATTACTATCCCAATGGTTTTTTATCAGATCCTTTACCATTATTTATAGTTTCTAAATATTATACAAAATTCTAACATTGAACTTATGGGCAATAATTCCAAAATGAGGTGATTTTGAAATACTCCATGTATCTCATTTTTTTTAAACATTCAGAAATGTATTATATGCAATGACCATATTATTTCATTTATTATTTAATGAAAAAAACAATAAAGGAAACTTACAGGTGAAGAAATAAACATATATTAATACAAAACAATCATGTCTTGATAAATAACAATTTTAAAATTTTGCATAATGAACTTTTATAACCCCCAATATATATTGAATTTAATAGAAATGTCAAATGTAAAAACGCATGATTGTTATTTTAAATGCTCTACACACATTAAAACAAAAGTAAAAAACTAACAACCTTAGAAAAATATGAAATATACAAACACTACGCAACAGATAAAGAAAACATATTAAATGATCACACACATTTTGAAGCCAACATTTTCCATTATATGACACACAACCAAATCACCCACCCCATTCCACAGTCATAAATCCATCCTGTTAGAGCCTTTATACCTAACTGATGCCGCCAGTAGAGGGTTAGCTTCGTAAAAGGAACGAATGTTTTAAAATGAATCAGCAAGTAAGCAATTACGTATTCATTCATTTAGTTAAGCATTTCTTTCTAATTAGTTTAACCAATGAATTCAAGATGATTACATCAAGCAACTTCAATTTCAACATTATCATTAGTATAGAGTATATTCCAGCATTGTGGTTAAAGGCTTTCTTAGTGTAAAAGATATATTTCTTAGTTTTATTAGTATATTTCTCATGTCTTATTATAATAGTCATTTGAGCTACAATATTTACTGATTTAGATTGCATAGTGAGAAAGTAGAAATAAGCAAGAACTATGCCAATTATGGTGCAATTATAGCAACAGTGTATACAGTCTCCTAAATGATATAATGTGAAATTTGATTTTATTTTAAGCATCATCAGTATTGGAATCAATTGGTACATATTGAATTTTTTTGAACATTTGAATTTATTTGGTTTTCATGTGTTTAAAATTATGAAATGCTTCAAAATCAGTAATTTAAGACTGGAAAAGTTACAAAAGAACTTTTCAACCTAAAGAAATAATAATATTTTGTAAAAGACGTCCTTACTCTTAGTATTGATATATTTTTAATAGTTTACCTTTTGATGTGATATGCTCTTTTTTTGTTTTTTGTGACCACATTAGACATAGGCTATAGCAAATTATTTAATATTTTTATTATGCTTTATATCCATAAAATATATTTTTTTAATATCTACTTTCTTTTTCGAATAAAAATACATAGTTTTAACACATTTATATATTTAGTCTATGTTTAATATTTTTTTAGTCACTTAAACAATAGTTTATGTCTATCCGAACTTTATATTTATTAAATTTGTTAAAACTTACTGAGACAGAACGTTTTCGATCGCTATGTGCCGATCTTCATCAGTGTCTTCTGCTTGAAGATGTTGGGTCAAGCGGTGACGGTTTTAAAGGTAGGTTTTCGATAGTATCAAATAGTATGTGTGATTTGTATTGTGTTTGTCCTTTTAATATGTTTGTATTTTGTGTTTTTGTGTGTCTGTAAATTTCACCGAACGTGATGATTAATAAGATTCATCGAACGTAATGGACTACAAAATTCAAGAATTTAATATTTATGTCAACATTGTTTACAATTTATAAAATATTTAACCAATATTTAAAATATATTTTATGGAGAGGGCTGAAAACATAGATATTTTCAATTTATTTGAAACAGTTTCAGAAACAAAAATAGAAGATTTGAAAGAAGGTGAAAGAAATGAAGAAATCACTTCTCAAGAACCTCCAAAAACATTGGAATTTGAACTACTGAGTGATAAAGTTAATTTAATGACAAACAAACTGAAGGAAAGTCAGGAAAAATGTTCCTCCCTGGTGAGTTGACTGCTTTAAAAATCTATTCAATTTATATTATAATTCTTTTCAGGTTTCCAATATCATTTGAATTACTAACAATCTATAAGTGATATAAATTATGATATACAAACGAAAAGCTTGAGAATCTATACAGTTGTTTAATTATGTTTATTTCATAAACTGAAACAGCTTTTCTTCAAAGCGTGTATAGAATGACCTGCCCGTTTAGCAGATGTAATAGCTGGGACAATTGTTACAAGTTAATTTTTTAATACCTGAGAGTTTGGTGTCACTCTCACCTACCACAACAAAAACACACACAAACTAGTCTCCACATTGATAAAACTTTATTACCAAATATCCTACAAAACAATAAACACTTCAAGACAGCATATACAACGTTTTCAAAAATAAAACTGACAAAGACACTAAACACTTTTAAATGTTTATAAACTTGCCTATAGTAGCACTTACTTATGTTTGTTGAAGACGGCCGTTTCGGGAGATGTGTCACATTGTCAACTTAGACCGTAACTCTTACTCATTATCACTAAACACTTTTAAATGTTTTAAACTTGCCTATAGTAGCACTTACTTATGTTTTTTGAGGACGGCCGTTTCGGGAGATGTGTCCTTTTGTCAACTCAGACCGTAACTCCGGTCTCGATCGTAACGAGTTACGGTCTGAGTTGACAAAGGGACACATCTCCCGAGACGGCCGTCCTCAACAAGCAAAGTAAGTGCTACTATAGGCAAGTTTAAAACATTTTAAAAGTGTAAGTGATTACTAGTAGCTCACGCGAAGATGGAATAAACAAATTTTGACAAAGACAGTAAGAATTTAACTTGCTTCTTTTAGCAAGAACAATGCAAAAGCATTTTATGAACAAAAATGATTTAATAAAGAAGTTCATTTTGTAGACTATTGAAGCTGCATGGTACAAAATATAAAAAATATAATGAAATAAAACATTTTAAATTTAACTAATTTTACACTACTTAACTAAATGAATACGTAATTGCTTACTTGAAGACGCGTTTCAAAAATTCACTTAACATTCACTTAATTAAGTAGTATAAAATTAGTTTAATCAGTGAATTCAAGATGATTACATCAAGAAATTTTAAATTTAATTCAAAACATTTTTATCAAATCTACGAGAGCTCAGAAACAGTCACATGATGATTCTGGATCTATGTTGTAACAAAATCCTATATTTCCTACAATATACAGGGGGAAATATATTTCCTGTATTAAGGAAAATATATTGCAGTGGATCAGTTGATTATTATATAAGATTTAAAATTTTAATGGTAGTAAAATCATGATAATATTACAAGAAGAATTTTTGTTGAAATTAAATAAATTGGAAAGAATAATGGTACATTTGATAATCTTTTAAGTTTATTTGACTTCTTGAATTTTGTCCATTACGTTCGGTGAATCTTATTAAACTCTTAATCAATAGCTTATGACTATCCGAATTTTAACCAACCAATCCCTAAACTTCCTCGACCTAACCATAACAAAAAGCCACACACAAAAACACAGCTTCAACATTTACAGGAAACCCATAACAACCGACACTCTTATCCACACAACACCTCAAACCACCCTATCCAACACAAACACGCTGCCTTCAGATCCATGCTCCATAGACTTAAAGAAGTCCCAATAACCACCGAAAACAAACAAAGAACTAAACACAATTAAATATTTAGCATACATAAATGAATACAACACTATAATAATAGAGAAACTATGGTACAAAATACAAAAAAACACTAAAATTAACATTACAGACAGGGAAAACAAATACATCACATTACCATACATAAATAAAACAACAAACAAAATTTCGAAAAATATGATAAAAAACAGCATACAAAACTAAAAAATTAAAGTTCAGATAGTCATAAACTATTGTTTAAGTGAATAAAAAGTTTATTTGGCTATCTCAAAAGTCAGTTTGATATGCTTCATGATGACAAACTGGTATAACAAAACTAAAATTTGTCTTTCACAAATTTTTCCATAAAAATACAGACCATGCGCAGAAAGCATGTATACACACTTGATTTGGTTTTTTAAAACTTTTTTATGATTTAATTAGGTTTGATTGTAGTTTATCATTGTTTTTAAAAAAATAATGTTAATTTTGCGTATTTGACCATTTTGTAAAAAATATTGTAAAAATTAGAGGATTATTGTGAGAATTAGAGGTTCTAAAGCAAACCATTAATTATTTTTAGGATAAAAAGGGTTAAGAATTCCACAAAATCTGTAATTAGCTTACAGAAGTATGTAATTGTGTCACTGGTACTAAAACTTTTGAGCCTAAGAGCCACATGGACTCGTCCACTATATCCCAATGGCCAAGACCTAGCTACCTCATCATGCCAATATACTATATTTTATCAAAATAAAGTATGGCAGATCTAATTGGTAGTGTTCACAGACCATAATGTGGATACATTGTATTATAAAATACCCTCATTCTATAACCTTAGAAAAAAATGGAAGTAATTGTTTTTATTTTCTGTCTTTTCTAATCTATGTCATCGTTCATTAAAACTAGAACTATCAAGAGCTCTTTTTTTTAATCCAATAAGCTTAAGTAGACATATGTTTCTTCTGTCACAAATTTTCTAACACCTTTTCTTTCTTAAAAAATTAGTTGAACATTTTATCCTAGAAACAGAATTTCTTAGACATTGGTACTATACATTTTTAACTAAAACATGAATGTTATTTTTCTCAGGCGATGAAAATGGATGATTTGAATATAAAATTTAATAGCCAACTTGAAACTATAAACAAATTGGAAAACGATTTGTTTACTTGTTAACAAGTGATTTGATCTACTTGTTAAACAGAAGGATGTGTATATTGAAAAGGCAAGTAAAGAGTATGAATTACAATTGAATGAATTGATGGCAGAAAGGATACAATCTCAAATTTATTCAGCAAAACCGAGGTTGAGCTAAAAGAAGTACTAGAAGAAATAACAAATCTAAAAAACCTTGTTAAACAGAAGGATGTGTATATTGAAAAGGCAAGTAAAGAGTATGAATTACAATTGAATGAATTGATGAGAAACAAGGATACAATCTCAAATTTACTCAGCAAAACTGAGATTGAGCTACAAGAAGTACTAAAAGAAGTAAGGAATTTAGAAAACCTTGTTAAACAAAAGGATGTGTATATTGAAAAGGCAAATAAAGAGTGTGAATTACAATTGAACGAATTGATGGAAGAAAAGGATACAATCTCAAATTTACTCAGCAAAACCGAGGTGCAGAGTATTTGTTTGTTTATTAGTAATTGTACTATGTGGTTTGCGTCCAGAGTCAAATACACTGTGTAGTGTGAAATATCTGTGGTACTATAATATATGGAGTATCTCTGCGACCAGAAGCAATTACACTGTGTGGTGTAGAGTATTTGTTTGTTCATTAGTAATTATACCATGTGGTTTCCATCTAGAGTAAATTACAATGTGTGGTGTGAAGTATCAGGACACAAACCACATAGTACAATTACTAATAAACAAACAAATATACTACACAATACATTTTAATTGGTTCTGGACGCACAAAACCTCCACATCACACAGTACCTTGCTATTGAACACACAGATATTTACACCACACAGTGTATTTGACTCTGGACGCAAACCAAATAGTACAATTACTAACAAACAAACATATACTCTACACCATTCAAATAATTGGTTCTGAACGTACAAATACTATACATCACACAGTACCATTGATAGTGCACACACAGATACTTCACACAACGTAGTGTAATTGACTCTGGACGCAAACCACATAGTTCAATTACTAATCAACAAACAAATACCTTACACCATACAATGTGGACGCACAAATACTCCACATCACACAGTACCATTGCTATTGAACACATTGATACTACACATCACACAGCGTAATTGATTCTGGATGTAAACCACATATTACAATTAATTACTAATGAACAAACCAATACTCTACACCAGGGGTTCCCAAAGTGTGCTTCTAAGGTGTGCGCAAAGGGGCTCTAGGGGCGCACTCACAAAAACACTCACGGTTTTTGGCTATCTCAAAAAAACAAAATTTAATTTCATAAAATTGGTTGTTTACACTTCAATGTAAATATAATCAACGATGTTTATAAAATATTGTTTTGAAATATAATTTTGCAATACTCTAAAAATAACTGCTATTTAAAATTCTACAAGTTCTTGTAGAATTTCAACGAAGTCTATCTAGTCATCTAGTGATCTAACAATAACATCGTGGTGGGTCAGTAACCATGTGTGCAGGTGTGTTCGGCTGAAGGCAGGGGCGATAGTTGTTGTAGTATGTGTGCGCGTGCGCGGCTAGTTCCGAGATGTGTTTGGAAGGTAACAGTGCCAGCCCACTTCATGCTAACCAATAATAGTTCAGCTTTCGTGAAAAGTTCTAGAAGCGCCTACTAGAGTGTTCGTGTATATTCTGAACAACTCGTATTTTTATAAAACTGCACTAGCGTAATGAGATGAATCAGTCGACAGTCAATGTGATCGTGCTGAGCTAAACTAAGAGTTTCATTATGAAGTGAGTGACAAGTGCTTTGTAATTGTATTTATTTGTTCATTATGAAGAGGTTTTTAATGCCAACAACGTCATCGAATAAAGAAGAGGATGAATCAGGTTTGGAGAAGGTAGGAGCTCCATCGGGTACACGTAAAACAAAATATAGAAAATATTATGAAAAGTATTTAGACTATGGCTTTACTTGTGTGAATGCTAATAGTGAAGAGCATCCTCAATGTGTAGTTTGTATGAAGGTTTTATCTATTGAATCGATACTACCGAGTAAACTTAAAAGGCACTTGGAAACTCTTCACCCGAATATGGTTGGTAAACCAAGGGACTTTTTCACAAGAAAATTAACAGGAGCTGACAAACAAAAGAGTGCATTTTCTAAACATACTCAAGTCAACAGTAATGCACTTTTAGCATCATATAAAGTGGCCTATAGAATTGCCCAGACTAGGAAGTCCCACAAAATTGCAGAAGAATTAATTTTACCTGCGGTTGTCAATATGGCAAATAATGTGCTGGGGGAGGCTGCTGGTAATCAGCTTTTAAAGATACCACTGTCCAATAACACAATAAACAGGAGAATTTTTGACATAGCTGCAGATATTACTGATCAACTTTTAAATGCTTTAAAAGGCAAATATTTTGCAATCCAGCTAGATGAGGCAACAGATGGACACAAAGATACACATTTAATCTGTTATATTAGATATGTTGAAGAAAAACAATTGTTGGAAGATTTATTATTTTGTAAAGAGATTGAAGAGGGAACAACTGGGAAGGACTTGTTCGAGATTTTAAACAAGTTTATTATAGAAAATAACATTGACTGGAGAAAATGGGTTGGTGTTTGTACAGATGGAGCCTGAGCAATGACAGGTTGTTATCAGGGACTAAAAACTCGCATTCAGTCCTAAGCACCTAACTCTCTGTGGACTCACTGTATTATACATAGAGAGGCTTTGGTAGCAGAAAAACTTAGTAAAGATTTGAATGACACTTTAAAGCTAGTAATATAGGTAATAAATTTTATTAAAAGCAGACCCCACAAAGCTAGATTTTTTGCCAAAATGTGTAATGAAATGGGTGCTGAACAATCATCTCTTTTGTTTTACAGCAGTGCTCGGTGGTTATCACAGGGAAATTCTTTGGTAAGAGTGTATGAACTCAGAAATGAAATATTTTCATTTTTGCTGGAAGAAAATCATGCTCTTGCTAGTATGTTCAGTGGTGAAGATTTTTTGACTAAGTTGGCCTTTTTAAGTGACCTCTTTGAAAAGTTAAATATTCTGAACAGCTCCCCTCAAGGTAATAATGCAAATATTTTTCAGCTTTTTAATAAAGTTGAAGGGTACAAAAAAAACTTCTGCTATAGAAGAACAACTTGGTAAAAGGTGATAATACAAATTTTTCTTCTTTGGACCACTTCCTCAAAGAGAATGGATTGATATTACAACCCGAACAAAAAAGTATGTTCGTAAGCCAATTATTGAATTTGGATCTTTATTTTCAAGAATACATCCCAAAAGATGAAATAAAGTCAGTACAGTGGGTAAATGATCCTTTAAATGCAGAGATTCCTGAGACTTTCACAAACGAGGAAGCAGAACAACTTTTTGACATCTCCACAGATTCATCTTTAACTCCCAGGTTCCAGTCTAAATCTTTGATTGATTTTTGGTGCAGTCTTGAAGATGAGTATCCAATAGTAACCAAGAAGGCACTTCTAGCATTAATACCGTTTGCCAGCTCCTATCTGTGTGAATGTGACTTTTCTGCAGTTGCCGTTATGAAATCTAAATATAGAGGAAATCTTAAAATCGAAAATGAAATTTGCGTTGCTCTATCAAAAATAACACCAAGATAAAGACAAAGATAAACAAGCCCATCTATCTCATTAGAGCTGATACTGTTGTGAAAACTCTTATTACTTGTACCAAATTATGTTTCAAAGTGTTTTCTATTTTGTATTAATTATTAATTTTATAAAAATAAAATGTAATTTGCTTTTTTTATTTCTTTTTATTCAAGCTTTCCTTTCATTCATTATTACCATTTTAAATTAAATAACTAAAAAGAAATCAATTTACTGACAGCCAACCTGGGAGGGGAAAAGTACTCGCCCGGCTAGTCCTCCGCACTGTTCCAGTAATACATCAGCACCTTACCAGAGGTAATACATCATTGGCAATTCTCAAAATGATTAAGGGCGCCGCCAGAAATAATCTTAAACATTAAGGGCGCCATGGACTTAGAAAGTTTGGGAACCCCTGCTCTACACCATACAATTTCATTGGTTCAGGACGCATTAATACTCCACATCATACAGTGCTATTGCTATTGAACACACTAAAACTCCACACATCACAGTTTAATTGACTCTTGATGCAACCCACATAGTACTAATAAACAATAAATATACTACACCATACAATTTAAATAGTTCTGGACGCATAAATACTCCACATCACACAGTATCATTGCTATTGAACACACTTATACTTCACACCACACAGTATATTTGAACATTGATGCAAACCACATAGTACAATTACTAATAAACAAACAAATACTCTATACCATACAATTTAATTGCTTCTTGAAACTCAAATGCTTCACATCACACAGTACCATTGCTATTGAACACACAGATACTCAACACCACCCAGGGTAGTGCTTCTGGAAGCACAGATACTCCACATAACATATTATTATTGCTATACAACACACTGATAATCCACAGCAAACAGTGTAGTTCCTTCTACATACTCAGTTACTCCCCAATACCCAGTTTAATTGCTTCCTGAACCACAATGTACCGTTGATATTGAATACACAGCGACTTCACACCACGCAGGGTAATTGCTTCTGGTCACAGAGATACAGCACATAATATAGTACCATTGCTATTGAAAACACTGATACTTCACACCTCACAGTGTAATTGTCAATGGACGCAAACCACATACTACAAATACTAATGAACAAACAAATACTCTACACCATACAATTTAATTGATTCTAAGCACAAAATACAACACATCACACAGTACCACTGCCATTGAACACACTGATACTTCACACCACATAGTGTAATTGACTCTGGATGCAAACCACATACTACAGTTACTAATAACTAACAAATACTCTACACCATACAATTTATTTGGTTCTGATCGCACAAATACTCCACATCCCCCAGTACTATTGCTATTGAACACACTGATACTCCACACCGCACAGTGTAATTGACTCTGGACGCAAAAACATAGCACAATTACTAATGAACAAACAAATACTCTACACCATACAATTTATTTGCTTCTTGATGCACAAATGCTTCACATCACAAAATACCATTGCTATTAAACACACTGATACTTCACAAAACACAGTGTAATTGACTCTGGACGCTAACCACATAGTACAATTACTAATGAACAAAAGAATACTCTACACCTTACAATTTAAGTGGTTCTGAATGCAGAAATACTACACATCACACAGTACCCCTGCTATTGAACATACTGATACTTCACACCACACAGTGTAATTGACTCTGGTCGCAAACCCCATAGTAACATTACTAAAAAAACAAACAAATACTCAAAACCATACAATTTAATTGCTTCTTGACGCACAAATGCTTCACATCACACAGTACCATTGATATTGAACACACTGATAAGCCACACAGTGTAATTGACTCTGAATGCAAACAACATAGTAAAATTACTAATAAACAAATAAATACTTTACACCATAATATTTAATTAGTTTTGAATGCACAAATACTACACAACCCACAGTACCATTGCTATTGAACACACTGATACTTAACACCACGCAGTGTATTTGACTCTTGATGCAAACCGCATAGTACAATTACTAATAAACAATCAAATACCCTACACTATACAATTTAATTGTTTCTGAACGCACAAATACTCCACATCACACAGTACCATTCCTATTAAACACACTGAAGCTTCTTCAGCCTTATATTTTTCGAATTTTATAGTCCATTACGTTCAGTTGAATCTTATTAATCACTTAAACAATAGTTTATGACTATCCGAACTTTGAATTTAGTTAATCTGTTAAAACTTACTGTGACAGAACGTTTTCGATCGCTATGTGCCGATCTTCATCAGTGTGTTCTGCTTTGAGATGTTGGGTCAAGCGATGACGGTTTTAAAGATAGGTTTTCGATAGTATCAAAGAGTATGTGTGATTTGTATTGTGTATGTTCGTTTATTATGTTTGTACTTTGTGTTTTTGTGTGTCTGTAAATTTCATATTGTTCTAGTGTGTTGACATGTGGTCTTTTTTTGTTGTTGTGTAGGATTTCTAGGTTTTGGTAAATGTCTGTGTATTTGTGTCCTGTATCTTTTATGTGGTTGTAAAATGTAGAGTTGGTGTTCTGCTTGTGTAATTCGACTCTTTGTTTAAAGCTGCGACCTGTTTGTCCAATGTAGAACTTGTTACATTCGTCGCAGTTCAGTTTGTATATGCCTGGTGCTTGTAGTTTATCCTTGTTGTTGGTGTTGTGTTGTATTTTGTATTGTAGCTTGTTATTAGTTTTGTATGCTATTTTGTATCCTGTTTTTTTTAATTTGTTTGTTGTTTTGTTTATGAATGGTAATGTGATGTATTTGTTTTCCCTGTCTGTAGTGTTAATTTTAGTGTTTTTTTTTTTTTGTATTTTGTGCCATAGTTTGTCTATTATTGTGGTGTTGTATTCATTTGTGTATGCTAGATATTTAATTGTGTCTAGTTCTTTGTTTATCTTTTCTGTGATCATTGGGACTTCTTTAAGTCTATGAAGCATGGATCTGAAGGCTGCGTGTTTGTGTTGGATAGGGTGGTTTGAAGTGTTGTGGATAAGTGTGTCTGTCATTATTGGTTTCCTGTAAATGTTGAAGCTGTGTTTTTGTGTGTGGCTTTTTGTTATGGTTAGGTTGAGGAAGCTTAGGGATCGGTTGGTTTCAATTTCTGAAGTGAAGTGGAGTTTTGGGTGTATTTTATTAGTGTAGGTGAGAAGTTGTTCGCATTGACAGGAGTTGCCTCTGTATAGTGTTATAATATCATCTACGTATCTGTGCCAGTAAATAATTTTGTGTGCGTGTGTATTGTTTGTGAGTGTTTTGGTGTTTTCTATGTGTTGTAGAAAAATTTCGCTTAAGCCACTACTGATAGGACTTCCCATGGGTAGAACATCTGGTTGTGAATAGAAGTTTTAAACATACCACACAACTCAACACTACTGTCACTCGACATAACAAATATGTACACCAACATACCCATACCCGAAATGCTCAACATCCTAGAAACCCAATTAATACAGAACAACATACCTAAAACCCACCCGAATCATAAACATCCTCCAAATCATCACCGAACAAAACTATTTCACCCACATCTCAAACTTCTATTCACAACCAGATGACCTACCCATGGGAAGTCCTGTCAGTAGTGTCTTATTTCTCTACAACACAAAGAAAACACCAAAATACTCACAAACAATACACACGCACACAAAATTATTTACTGGCACGGATACATCAATGATATTATAACACTATACAGAGGCAACTCCCGTCAATGCGAACAACTTCTCACCTACACTAATAAAATACAGCCAAAACTCCACTTCACTTCAGAAATTGAAACCAACCGATCCCTAAACTTCCTTGACCTAACCATAACAAAAAGCCACACACAAAAACACAGCTTCAACATTTACAGGAAACCCATAACGACAGACACACTTATCCACAGCACCTCAAACCACCATATCCAACACAAACACGCAGCCTTCAGATCCATGCTTCATAGACTTAAAGAAGTCCCAATGACCACAGAAAACATAAACAAAGAACTAGACACAATTAAATATTTATCATACACAAATGGATACAACACCACAATAATAGACAAACTATGGCACAAAATACAAAAAAACACTAAAATTAACACTACAGACAGGGAAAACAAATACATCACATTACCATTCATAAACAAAACAACAAACAAAATAGCTTGCAAATTTAATAAAACAGGATACAAAATAGCATAAAAAACTAATAACAAGCTACAATACAAAATACAACACAACACCAACAACAAGGATAAACTACAAGCACCAGGCATATACAAATTGAACTGGGAAGAATGTAACAAGTTCTACATTGGACAAACAGGTCGCCGCTTTAAACAAAGAGTCAAATTACACAAACAGAACACCAACTCAACATTTTACAACCACATAAAAGATACAGGACACAAATACACAGAAATTTACCAAAACCTAGAAATCCTACACATCAACAAAAAAGGACCACATCTCAACACACTAGAACAATATGAAATTTACAGACACACAAAAACACAAAGTACAAACATATTAAACAAACAAACACAATACAAATCACACATACTCTTTGATACTACCGAAAACCTACCTTTAAAACCGTCACTGCTTGACCCAACATCTCCAAGAAGACACTGATGAAGATCGGCACATAGCGATCGAAAACGTTCTGTCTCAGTAAGTTTTAACAAATTTACTAAATTCAATGTTCGGATAGTCATCAGCTATTGTTTAAGTGATTAATAAAACTTATATTTTTGCAGTTAGGGTTGCTGCAGTTGTGCTTTCTTTTGTATTAATTTTGAAAGTTAGAAGTGATATGATCGAAGAGTATGGGTGATCTGTGTCGTGCTTGTTCATTTAGAATGTCATTTTTATGTGTGTTGCTATACCTGTATATTTCATATTGTTCTAGTGTATTTAATTTATGACCTTAGTTGCATGTGTAGAGGGTGCTCATTTCTGGTAACAACACCAACACATACAGTAGCCTAGGAATATACAAACTACAATACAACAACTGCAATAAGTTCTATATTGGACAAACAGGCAGATCTTTCGCCGAAAGATATAAAGAACACAAAAGCAACTGCAAACTACTATTAAATCCAACTTCGCAAATCACCTTGGACACTAAACACACATGCAAAAGTATGGAAAATAACTTGAGCATCCTCCACACTTGCAACAAAAGCTATAAATTACACACATTAAAACAATATGAAATATACAGACATATCAACACACATAAAATGACATATTTCCTCCAAGTGTAAGTTAACAACTTATAGTTAACAAAAAGTCTGGTCCTAAGTAATATCAAAGTGTAATAAGTGATTAACAACCAGCTTGTCATGAACAGCAACAAGATTTTGATATTAAGCATTAATTGCATTATTATCCATTTCTCTATTTCACATACATATATAATTTTCATAATGTTCAGGTGATGTTTCTGTAAAAATCAACGAGTAAAATTATTTTATTGTAGAAAATTTTGAATTTAATACATTAATGCCAACCAGTTTTCCGATATCTTTCAAACACAGTTTTTTGTACTTTTTCTTTAAATTATGACAAAAAATAATAATATTTTCTCTTCTAGTGCATTTATTCATTTAAACTAGTTTATTTTATAATATCATCGAACACAGGGGACCGTCATGACATAACATAAATATTCATACTACGAGGCACTACTTCAGTCATATTATCGGGCTTACCACTCATTCCCCATTCAAGGCCAATCTTCCAAATGAACGTAAAATGTTTACATTTAAATTGTATTTTTTCATAATAAATTTAAGTATAAATTGTTAATATACTCATCTTCATTTTTCTTTTAGGGATATTTTTATATGTTTGAGTATAGTTTTCTGCCATTCCTAACGATTCAATATTCTTTCTGTTGACATATTTCAGAGTAACTCCATTTTCAAAACCAAAATCGTACTTACAAAGTACTTATGAAGAACGAATTAGGTTTTGAAAATGGAGTTACTCTGAAATGCGTCAACATAGGAGAATATTGAATCGTTAGGAATGGCAGAAAACTGTACTCAAACACACATCAGGTATAAATATATGCTATAACGTATTTTCACAATATTATAGATATTCTTTAACAATAAATATAGCTACTAGATTTTTCTCATGTATTTTATAGAACACAATTTCAATTTCCAAGATAATTATTTTTGTTTGACAATATTTTTTCTCGAATTATTAGAATGTAAATATAATTCTCCATATTCTTACATTTATGTTTGTATTGTTTCAATATTTAAATTGAGGTGTTTTTACAAATTTTATATGATCTTATGAATATGAGGAAGAAGTTTTAAATTGAATATTTAGTTTCAGTTTTTAGTTGATTTTTTTTAGATCAAACCAAATGTAACACTATTTTAAAATGCAATATAGTTCTACCAAGAAGTGTAAATAAAAACTATTTTCTTGTAATTCTGAATGCTAAGCTGCAGGAACACACACAGACACTGTGTCGGACACCTCATACTGTTAAATACATTAAGAATGTGGCCGACAGCCTTGTGTGATGATCTAAGGTTAGGTCTACATTGTTGGTCATGGCCCTGTGCAAAAATACAGTGTTGGTCACTGGTGACCGTGATAAGCAGAAATCTTGTAAATAGTTGTTAGATTTATTTTAGTTTCTAGAACATATTTTTAACATGCTGCATTGAGCATGGTTAAAATGTGTTCTATCTCCAGTAGCTTAGTTATAATATTCATAAATTTAATTAATATTATCAACGAAGATCCAAATAATGATGAATAAACTTAGTTTTCATCTGTAATAGCAACATTATAATTGTTGCACCAGTTTTGAGGCATCACCATCTGGCACTAGTTGCAACTGAATCACCTGGAAGCAAGGCATTACTATGTTAGAATTGTCACGTTTATAGTCATTGACTGTTTACATTGTCTCAAAGATAAAAATCTATGACAATAAAAACAAACCACTTGCATTAGATGCTAAGTTTATACTGAAGGTTATGTTTGTCTTTGGTATAGGACTATTCTCTGGACTAATACATACACTCCTGGTGCTAAAATACTAATGAATTGGATCCCTAAAACCCAGATCCAATCTGTTAAGACAAATTTCATTGATCAGTGAAGGCAATTTTTATTTTACCTTAATGTTAACCTAATACTAATTGTAAAATTTCTTTTGTTGTTTTATTATATACACAGTAAGGTTATTATACTGAAACAAGGATAATTGTGTAGCTCAAAGCTAAGTTAATTGCAAATTGTATAATTGTAGTATAATAGTGGTGGGTTTATGGATTAGGGACATTTTACTTGCATGGGCCTATATATAGTTCAAACAGATCAATAACGAATATGCCAAAGATTACGTACATCATACATATAATCTTATTCTGTATAAAGTACATACAGAAGTAAGGGAAGGACAAATATTGAAATTTAGAATATGTGAATTTAATTGTGAAACTTATTTGAAATGCTATGAAGTTATGTAACTATTTTTCAACGTGGTCACCATTCAGTTCTTTATATTTATTGAGCTGTACGTTTAATTTGTCTATAACTTTGTTGAAGTCATTTTATGCCATCTCCCTCAAACATTTGTAGGCTGTGTGAAAAGCCTATCAATAGGACAAAAATTGTTTTTGACTATGATGCTCCATCAGACCAGTTGAAAGAAAGAATTCAAAAGATGTAAAGACCAAACTATGGGTTGGCTGCTTTAAAACACCAATAGGTCAACTGTTTTTCTTGCTGTATAAGCTTGAGCATTATTCTGCAAAATACAATCACTTTTTGTTAGCTGCTCCTCTACTTTTGTTTTGAATAGTTTGATAAAGTGTCACAATCAGTTTGAATTAACTGGTTCTTCTCAACAAAAAATCATTAACAGTATTACTTTATAATCCTAAAACACTGTTACCATTTTTTCAGATTCCTGTTTTGAATTTTTCTGCAGCAGGGGAAATAATATGCTGCCACTGCATTAATTGTTTTCTGCTCTTAGATCTCTAGTGAGGAACTCATAATAGAGTTTCGTCCCATCACAATAGAGTTGATAAAACCTCCATAAAGGTTTAGCTTATTGAATGATCCCTGTCTAATGATCGTCAGCTAGCATTTATGGTACCCAATAGGCTCACAGGTCCTATAAATTCTAAAAAAATATATCTGTGATTGTTTCATTCAGCACAGTATAGCTCACTTTCTGATTGAGTTAACACTTTGAGTGCAGAGGGCGTGCATGTACACCCCGCTCTCAATTCATTTGATCAGTGTAAGGTAAGTTTTTGCAGGAAAACATTGAATCGCTTGTCAGTTATTGTGCCATTCTTTGTGAACATTTCAGTTCAATTTGTGTTTTTCAGCCATTGCAATTGGATAGGGGACTGTGTTATCGTATTAGTGTTACTTGAAGTGTGTTATAGTAGTGTTATTTAGTTTTTGTACAATGAATATGGACAACAAGGATGAATTATCAGAGAATGTCTTCTGTAACAATATTTGTCTAAGTAGACATTCTCCAATAATTCATATTAATTATATATATTCATTGTACAAAAACTCACAAACATCACTATAATATATTTCAAGTAACACTAATACGATAACACATTCCCTAATCTGACCCCAATGGTGGAACAAAAAAGAAATGTTTACAAAAACTGGCACAGTAACCAACAAGCGACAGAATTTTTTTTTTAAATGGCTAACCTCACAATGAACCAATGTATTGAGCAGGGAAGTGGGGCATATTTGAACTCTTATCACCACGGACGTCAATGCACACTCGCTGATCTCAAAGTGTTAATCCATCATCAAACCATGACATTGCTATAAGCAGCAACATCTTCAAGTTTCTGTTTATACTGGTTCTGCTGAAAGTTACAGATTCTTTAATTATAGATAGTGACAGCTTGATGTTCTTTCGATAAAGCCAATATAATAATGGTTTGAAGAAAATACCAACGTCGCTCTTTAATTAAAGTAGATTCTAATTAACTCAAACTGTAAATTTCTACGAGTAAACGGTAATCTAAAGTAGATTCTAATTACTCTATTAACTGTATTTCTGGGATATAGAGTTGTATGAACATTGGCACATATCTATATTGTAATTTTTAGCCTGTCATTTGATTAACAATATTACTGTCTAAAAGCTCAGTTAGGAAAACAAAATTGTGTTCAGAATTTCAAAAATGTATATATTGTTACGTGAAGAATTATATTATAAACCACTTCTACCTGGTGCACCCTGGGTAACGCTAAATCTGCTACGTAGACAGAAACGCCTATACGTACTATTCCTCTAAATCGTAAACCTCTGCTTCAAAACGAGAAGACATGACTGCGACATTGTTATGTCTACTGGGAAGCAAGGGGCATTAAAAACAAAATGCCAAGTGCTGGCTTTGTTAAAAAAAAAATTGTAATTAAAAATTCACATGGCTGTAAAAAACTTATTACTGTATTTTGACATTTCTAAATGTCGTAAATTACCCGTAATATGGAAAAAATGTTTTAGGAAATATATTTATGTATATATTATATCACCATATTTTGCCTACTTTCCTGAAACAGAAAATATACACATTTTTGTATGGTTTACATACAAAATTAATAAGTTAATGAGCGTTTAAAGTTACTATTATACTACAACTAAAAACTCACTCTGCCAGATAGGGACTTTCTAACCTGTCTGGTATAGAGTTAAAACATTTGTTCTCTCCTACCCTTGTAATAACTGAATTAACCAATTGCATACTCAATAAACATTTTCACTTCTTAGGGATGCATAAGCATATATCACAACAACATTGAATTACTTCTAAATTCGTGGCTTCAATAAAGTTATAATAATTTAGAAAAAAGTTTTATGTGAGTAGTGTACCCGACAGACAATTTAGGGTGTGTTCAGGATTATCTTTAACCTTAATGTAGTGTATAAAAATGAATAATGCAATATGTGGTAATACAGCACCTGGATCTACATTCAAGCAGGTATATGTTTCTCTAATTTCGGTCAATGTACAGTCAGTGATTTCATGGCACATTTACTCCTTTAATCTTTTCTATCACTCATACACAAGTTTTATGCTGACTTTGAACTTGTGTGAGGTTTCAGTGTTGTTTACCAAGAGCATTTAACTTTAAAGAAGAATTATATTTCATCTAATTAACCACATTCATTGTTATAATAGGTAGTATTATACAAATGAATCAATAATACATAGTCCACTAATGCAATACAACACATAATTATGAAATACATAATAATAAATACTTATGAACAAGCCGGAATTGTTATTTAATAATAATTATATGAGTCTTGATGCCTACTGGCGAAATTAGAGTTAGTAAAAACTAATCTTATGTAACTACCTATAAATGCTAACATTTGAAGTCAGGATTAAAATAAATAAGTTAGTAGCTGCGTTATTAATAGATTCCTAAATGTCAAATAACCTGAAGGATGATTAGAGAAGTTATGTTATTATATATGAATCTATATAAATAAATAAATAAATATATATATATATATATATATATATATATATATATATATATATATAGATTTTTTGGACTAGGAGACTGACAGACTTACCTTGGTAAGAGTCCACTCTGTAGTCTTGAAATAGAAACACATAAAAGCACTAAACAATGATATATTTCAACCACACATTGGTCTTTGTCAATCAAAGAGAAAACACAAAAAGAAATATGAGAGAATGAAATAAAATAACTGTAATCACAGATTGTGTAGAGTAGAAATCAGATGTCACAGATGCACAGATTAAAGATATGAATAAAGAAGACTACATCAAAGAAGCAAATAAGCAACTGTCAGACATCACAACATACAAAATACTTACAGATAACCCTACTACAGAATTCAACAATTTACTCTCGGACCTACTCAAATATACAGCTCATGAACAAAATATTTCAGAAACATCTCTAAAATTATTATATAATGAAAACCCCTCTACTTCTCAATTCTATATATTACCAAAGATCCACAAAAACATAATCCCTCCACCTGGTAGACCAATAATTGCTGGCTGCAATTCAGTAACGGAAAGAATTTCAGCTTTCCTCGACTCACACCTTCAACCCTTAGTAAAGAACCTTCCATCACATACCCAGGACACCAATCATTTCATAGATCGACTCTCACAAATATCTGTACCTCTACCCCCGGTAACTATTTTGGTCACCATAGATGTCACCTCTCTCTATACCAACATCCCTCATGCACACGGCCTATCTGCAATAGAGAATTTTCTAAACAAACGCCCAGGCAAGCCTTCTCCCACTACACCTTTTCTTGTGAACCTGACTAGGTTCATCCTCGAGAAGAACAACTTTCAGTTTGAAGGAAGGAACTACCTTCAAATAAAGGGAACAGCAATGGGCACCAGAATGGCACCATCGTACGCAAATCTGTACATGGGATTGTTGGAAGAAAGTTTTCTAAAGACACAAACACACCAGCCATTATGTTGGTATAGATATATAGATGACATCTTCCTAATTTGGACACAGGGTGCTTCAACACTTGAGGCATTTTTAGACAGCCTGACACAATTCTCCACACTTCAATTTACCTGGGAGAAATCTACATCAGCCATCACCTTTTTTAATGTAGAGGTAACACTCCAGAAAGGAAATATCAACACAGGAATTCACATCAAACCGACAAACCACCTACAATATCTCAATTTCGACAGCAACCACCCAATAAACATAAAACGATCCATTCCATACAGTCAAGCAATCAGGGGTAAGAGAATCTGTTCGAATAATAGAGAATTGGAAGATTTTAATAGAAAGATATCAACAGCCTTCCAGAGAAGATAATACCCAAAAAAACTCATTGAAAACCAAATTCATTCAGCACAATCCTCGGTTCACCATAAACCACAAACAGAAGAAAATAAACTGTCTTTAATAACAGACTACCATCCTGGTCTACATAAACTCAACAAGATATTGAGAGATGGCTTCAAAATTCTTCAAGCTTCCGTCCACACAAAAAATCTTTTCACCGATCCACCGCAAATTTGGTACAAGCAACCTCCCAACTTGAAAAACATCCTAGTAAATCCTAAACTACCAGACCCTGATGCAGAGAAACCACACAAACTTCCTCATGGCTCCTTCCCATGCAATAGACCTAGATGCAAGACGTGTCCAATACACCCCTCAGCAAATAGTTTTAACAGCAAAACAACAAAAATTGTCTTCAAAATACAGGGTCATCATAATTGTACATCGAAAAATGCCATATACCAGCTACAATGTCAACTTTGTTCAGCACAGTACATAGGCCTGACCACGGATGGTCTGAATATCAGAATGAATGGCCACAGACTTGATGTTAAAATTATGAATATGGATAGACCAACAGCTCAACATGCTGCGAGTCACAACATCACAACTTTTGATGACTGCTATACCACAAAAATAATTAAATCACTCCCCCCTGATTGCAATCCCTCAGAACTGAGAAGGTGGGAACTATCATACCAGTGGTATACCAAGCCCAGAGAACCCCCTAACCTCAACATCAGATAAATCCATTCATTTTTTTTTTTTTTTTTTTTTTCAAATAGCCTTATCTCTTTTCCCCTGACAGACTTATATAAACTATAATCACTCATATGCTCATGGAAACAATATATATATCTTTAATCTGTGCATCTGTGACATCTGATTTCTACTCTACACAATCTGTGATTACAATTATTTTATTTCATTCTCTCATATTTCTTTTTGTGTTTTCTCTTCGATTGACAAAGACCACTGTGTGGTTGAAATATATCATTGTTTAAGTGCTTTTATGTGTTTCTATTTCAAGACTACAGAGTGGACTCTTACCAAGGTAAGTCTGTCAGTCTCTTAGTCCAAAATATCTAAATAATCTTTACCAACCAAAACTAACCTAAAAAAAAAAAAATATATATATATATATATTCAATTGTTAATAAAAAATATTTTTATTAGCCCAATCAAGTTCAAATACATTTTTTTAAAACTATAGTGGATGACAATTAGTGTTAATACAGTTTTAACAAATATATTCATAAATTTAAATTTAAAAATCTTGACATCCCGGTTCGATTCGAACTGAGGAGCTACATGTTTATATCCAGAACTTTGGCACTAAGCCAACTTTCCCATAACTAGAAATCAATTACTTTGAAATTATAACACAAAAGTTCCTTGCAATAGTGAAGCATTGCAAGAGGTGGATAAAATAAAAAGTTATAGTCAATTAATAAATAGTAACAAACAATAATAATAGTATACCACTATAGTATACTGTTATACTAAAAATATATTATACCAAATATTATAACATATATACCATATATTATACCAAAAATAATAGTATACTGTTTAGAGAGAGAAATGAAAAATTGTAACGAATTTTGTGAAGAATTGCCACTTAATATTGTGATTCTCTCATATGTAAATACATATTTATATTATTGTAATTATAAAATAAAGAGAAACTAAAATAAAATTTTTTCTTGTCAACCTCAGTTGAAATTTAATTAAATATTTTTTTTTATATATTAGTTGTTTCTCCTGAAGCAAGTCCATTTCTTTCTGAATCACCTTATGTATGTGTGTGTGTGTGTGTGTGTGTCTTACTATGTGTACATATTTATTTCTGTATATACAGTAGAACCTCCATAAGTCCGATCCCTTTAACTCTGATCACCGGTTAATCCGATTTTGAAGTACAATAAAAAAACAATATATAAGATATAACAAAAAATCAAATAAGTATAGTACATACATAAAAAGCTAGCAACAATAAAAATGTTAAAGACCTACAGATAAATAAAATAACGAACATAATATTCTTTGCATCTTATGCTGAAAAGACTATGACAATTAAAACTGCCAAAATTGACAGATTTGTTTGATAAGAAATGAATTGCGGTGGGGTTTCTGTACATACAATATGTATATTCATATACTAAACATCATACTATTTTTTTTATAAATATGATGGAGTTTTTCTGTAAGTATAATCTCTTCTTTTAATTTTTCCTTAGTGTCCAGCTAACCTGGATTTACAATAACCCGGCTGGGCTACGGTCCCAGCTAGTTCGAATTATTAAGGTGCTACTGTGTTTCAGGCAACTATTTTTTTTCTTATTTGGTTTAAACTTTATTTAGATTAAAATAAGATTTGTAGCTAAATTCAAAATTTAACATTACCCCGGCTTACGAGGGTATAATTATTTAATACATGTTTTTGATAATGTTATTTTCTTCAGGAAGATCAGAATTTATTATTCTTCCCATAGTATGAGACACTGAAGTTATGTTTTAAAAATAACTATTCAACACAAATGAATTTTTTCAGAAGGGCTGTACAGTAAATTGTCAAATATTTGTCTTTTGTTGATCAAATTTTTATCCCCATTCAAAAGCCATTATTCATGCTTTGTTATTGGTTTCATGAGTAACCAGTAAAATTTTAACCAGTTTGAAATAACTTGAGTTTACTATTGCCTGACAAGCAGTAATTTTTCAGAGGCAATTATATTTGCCACAAGTAGTACTGTTACCCTCTGACCACTCTTCTTCACCTCTAAGTACACTTTTAATTTTTAATGAGACTATCTTGCTTGTGTAAGTACATAAAATACAATTCGGTCTCTTCCACATTAAAAATATTTGTTGACTGAAATCTTCAAAACATTTTTGACAGTGTAATATGCCACTTGTTCTCTAAATTTCTAATAATCAACTTACATTCATTGCAATCATTTTGGAATAAAATTGTATATTGACTTCAAAGTCAGCATACCAACCTAAACTAAATATAAATAAATACAACCTCTAAACCACAAAAACTTTGATTGAATGTATGGGTAAACATTTCAATTGCAAAAAATCATCTTCAGATAGTTAGTCTTATAGTAATTTCTTCTGAAGATGATTGCAATGGAAATATAAATCAAGACATAAGTAGCACGATTTTGTGATATAAGAAGTTTTATTTATTTATACGGCAGAACCTCCCTAATTTGTCACCTTCTGTAATTCTGTATTTGTCAACATATTTCTCACAGTAATAACAAAGATCCTCTGCACTGTCTCATAGTATGTGACATAAATGAGTTCTTTAGTTCAAAAAATGGCAGATATTTTTAAAACTAAAACTAAATTAGATCTAATATACCTATTTTATCTTGCTAGTGATATTTTTTTTACAAGATACTGCAGTATGTATTTTTTGGCTTTTATGACAGTAGAGTAACTGAATTTGTAATTACAAACAAGTGTTGTTATAGTGTTGTGTAATGGGGTTGTTGAGTTTATCGGCCGAAAATAAATAATGTAAGTAGAACGTTAATTACATATTTATATGCTATGTTTATCCACAATTACGTGTTAATTTCACGACTTCCGTAATTCATCTTCTTTTGGTATTTTTCACTCTCTTGGTCCCAAACAGGCCAGATTAAGAAGGTTCTACTGCAATTAAAAACTACACCACAGTTGCCCCAAGTTATTACAACTTAAACAAGCTATAAATTCCCCAATCCTCAATTTATTTGAAAATTCTTTCACTTTTGTGTGTATTAATGGACTGCTTGAGAAGATATTTTATCTACAAATTTGTTTGAACCACGTTAAAACACAATCACCTTCTTCAGGATGATTGACTACAGTAACTTATTTTCAATTAATGAAGTTTTTCTGATCAACTATATGAATATTGACATTTTATTATTTTTTTAATAGGAAATTTGGTAAAATCCTGTATTTCATTGCAATTTAAATTTTTTTACTCCTACTTCTTGGATTACTTTAACTTTTGAATATATTGTTAACTTGTAAGGCTCGTGCTTAGTGACTGTAAAATCATTAAAAATGTCTACCCCAAACTTATAAATAAAAAAGTCACATAAAACACAAAACGCTATAAGACACTAATGTTTAAGCGGCTAAATAAACTTATTTAATCACTTTAACATTAGTTCATGACTATCTGAACTTTGAACTTTGTAAATTTGAAAAAACTTACTGAGATAGAACGTTTTCCATCGCTATGTGGCGATCTTCATCAGTTACATCGCTTAACCTAACATCTGCAAGCAGAAGACACTGATGAAGATCGTCACATAGTGATTGAAAACGTTCTGTCTCAGTAAGTTTTGTTCATGAATTAATGTTAAAGTGATTAATTAGGTCCCACCGAAAGAAATGGACTACAAAATTCAAGAGTAAATAAAACTGCTACAAGGTAGGCTGTATTGTAGTTCCTGTGACAGATGAATATCACACTTGATGAATATTTCATGTTGCCACATCAACAACTAACAAACATTCCAAACTCAACTGTAAAGAAATATTTGTACGAAACAGAAATTATAAATTTTTACACTAAATACAAAAACAGATGTAGATTTGTTGCTATATTTGCTTAGCAACACTATCACACTGTAGATTTTCTACAGTATTTTCTATTACTGTATAGAGTACTTCTACAATATGTCATAAATGTATTACATACCATATCATTAAGATGTATGTCAGATTTTTCTCTAGGTCAATTCAAACCATAAAATGCTTGATTCGGTATTTTAAAAAAATTGTCATTGTATAAAAAACACAATACCTATTAGTTACCTTAAGATAAGATGTATGTAAAACTGTGTGAAATAAGTAACAAAGTTTTAATTACTACTTTTGATATCCTTTGGCAAAAAAACCACTACTTGCTGATATTTTTCAGCAGACGCATTTCATACGAAATCAGTGCATTATTCAATAGTCACAGACAAGACTGTTGCTCTGGTGCGTTGTACTAGTGTATGTCTGTGGTGTATACCAATGATGTGTACACCGTTCTGGTGTACAGACTCATACTAATACAACACACCTGAGCAACAGTCTTGTCTGTGACTACCAGTATTGAAAAATGCACCGAGCTAGTGCAAAACACAGCCGCTGTAAAATATTAGTAAGTAGTGTTTTTTTTTGTCCAAGTGATACTAAAAGTAATAATTAAAAAAACCCAACATTTACATTACAAAAACTGCAAAATTTTAATGTTTTTCACTTATTTGGAACACATTTTGAAAACCAGCTGTCCTCATTTCCAGAACAGTTACTCCTTTAAGAATTCACAAATAGCACAAGTGTATGAAAGTTTGAATAATAATGGCACCCAGAGGTAATTTTTTAAATATTATGAAAAAGGGAACTGTCAGGAGTGGTATTCCATTCCCCTTATAATTTTACCATCCATGATTTAGTTGAAATTTTGATTAGATAAAGAAAAAGTTGTATTCGGGTTTTCTCTAGATCTATTCAAACCAAAAACGGTTTGATAGGATATTTTTAAAAAATTGTGTTTTTGTCTTAAGAAAATAATATCTAATAGTTACCTTAAATGTATATAAAAATGTGTCTTTAATAAAAATATGGGGGTTTTCATATAAATGGCACACATCTTTCAACACAACTGTTCTAATTCTGACAAAAAGTAAGTGCTATCACAACCAGGTGTTTACACATTGATACTTGTTAAGGAGTGTTTGTGTAAACTGTTATATCAAGTTAGAAATTGAAACAAACAATGTAATATATGTTTTCTGAATTGTGCAGACCAATTAACAGTACACTTGACCTTGAAAGATCACAGTAGGCAGAGACAAGGGGTAGATGGTCAGTATAATTACTTTCCTACAAACATGATAAGGACTATCAAAACACTAACTTGCAGAAGAAGGTCAATATTAGATAAATTAGCTTCTGTATGAAATAACAAACAATCTTGAAATCTTGTGTGGTATGAAATAACAAAAAATCTTGAAATCTTGTGTAAACATATCAGATGCAGAATTTGTTGATGTATGAAACAGTCTCAATTCTAACATGTTTTCAAAAGTAGTATTACAAGCAAGGCCAAGTCCATGGTTGCATGGTCTGCACTATACATGAGAATCATTATATTTTACACTGGAGTACCATGAGGAATCAAAACTCTATTTTGTAGTGCAGATCATATTGGTTAATCTGAAAAGAAATTTTATAGTAGATAATAATTTTATACAATTGCAATTGTATCAAGTAGTGTAAAAAAAAGTTCCTGGAAATATTTAACATAAAATTTAGTGAAATATTGTATATTTTTACAATATTTCCCTTTACAGTATTGTCCTAAATTTACACACTTGTTTTACCTTTTGTATGACTAAACAAGTAATATAAAACTTTTCAAAAGTAAATTCCTACTTAAATCAACAAAGTCAAATTTCATTTTAGTTTATTTGTATTTAATAGTTACAATTATTATAAATATGTATATGCATATGTCAAAATAACAATATTAAGCGGTAAAATAGAAAGTGAATTTCCTTGCAATTTTCTATTTTCATTTCCATGTATGGTTGTGGACTATTATTTTTATTTGTTACTATTTATAGAGGTTTTTTTTCATTGCTTGCATTGTGTTGTAGTTTTTTTTTTCCTTTTGCATTGTCTATTTGTAAAGCAAAAATCAATACCGATAATCCAGTTTTTCTCTTTACTTTATTCTCTTCATTAATTTTTAATCCTAAATTATTATTTATTATTATGATAAATAAATAATAATAAATGATGATTTATTATTATAAAACTATTTATGATATTGTGTGGTAACCATGGCAGCAATTGAAGCTTATACAATAGAGGTTTTTCACATACATCTTTGAGAAGTTTATTTTTAGCTATAGAAAGTGGGTTCAGTGCCAAAACGCCTAAACTTTTAACATGAAAATACTCAGTTCAAATTTGACCTGACCACCAAATTTTTATGATTTATTTTTTTAATAAATATTCAAAAAAAAAACTGTATTAACATCCATTGCCATCTACTATAGGTTTAAAAATTATATTTGAATTTGATTGGATGAAAACTAATTTTATTAAAGATTGTTTTTATTAAATTTTGTACAGGTTATATATGAGAAGAGTGTAAGCCACCAGAAAAAATTGAAAAAACTGAGTTTTTTACAGATTACAAAAAACGTCTAAAAATATGGCTATTACAAAATAGCAACTTTTACAATTTCTATAAATTGTTTTTTTTTCATTTTCTATTACTTGTGCATTACAAAATAATACTCTTTAATTAAATTTTCCAACCTGGAAAGAAGTAAAAATAGGTTGGTTCTAGTTGTAATAACAAGAAAAGTGATCCAGTGTGATGTTTTGTGAATTAATAATACTTAAGTACTAAATGAATAGTACTTATTAAAGTATTGTTTCCCATTCATTTAGCAATATGCTTGGGCATTGTCATTCAACAAAACTAAATCATTTCCTGTTTCATTCTCTTCTAATAGATGAATAATTATCTAAGGAGCTCCATATAAATTTCTTTATTGACAGTTTGGATCTCAGGAATAAATGTAGGAGAATCACAACTAATAAATTGAAAGACATTGTTCTCATGACTTAGGTCTAAGTGCAAAATTTGTCTTCCTGGTTACGTTTTTAGTTTCCTTTCTGCTGATGGCATTTTGTCTGAGGGTTATAAATATAGTAATTCCTTATTACACTTTTGCTATTACTTGCGACCAGAATTTTTGTTAACTAAAGATTGTTAAATTGTTAACTTACACTTGGAGGAAACGTTTTCATCTTACGACTTCTTCAGCCTCCTGAGTCACCAAAACATTTTTTTAGTTAACAAAAAGTCTGGTTACAAGTAATAGCAAAATGTAATAAGTAAGATGAAGTGAAGATGGAATCAACAAATATGTAATAAGTAATTAACAATCAGCTTGTCATGAATAGCAACAAGATTTCGATATAGTAATTCCTATATATTTGAGTACATTTTTCTGCCTTCCCTAAATTTACAATATTTCCTCTGTTGACACTTTTCGGAATGACTCCATTTCCAAAACAGAAGGCAGAAAACTGTACTCAAATATATAGAAGTATTGCTAACAGAAATGTAGATAAGAATATTAAGATTAATAGTAATATGATTTATCATTTGTCACAAATATTTTTAATGAGCTCTCAATGTTTAGTTTTTTCTCTTTGGTATTATTCTCATAATTGCAGAGCCCATTTCATTACACTGAAGATCCCAAATTTATAATTGGAAACCTTACATTTCTCACTACAAGGGGTGATAAAAAAATATGGTGAATGAATTTTTATAGCGGCAACTGCTGACGCTACATCCATATGGTGTAATTTGCCCAGTAGTTGGAACTGTTAAGTCAGACAGCAAGAAGTTTCTACCCAATGGAGCTTGTAAGTCGACGGCCAGAGCCTCTAGAGTGAGGTTGTGTTTATCATGTCTGTTGCCCATGACGGATTTCCAACAACGGATTAACATGTTACAAAAGAGAGCCAAAGAAGCTCACGAAATATTAAAATCTGTGCATGATAATATGCAACGGCTCTGAAGACTGTGTACAAGTAGTATGGCCGATTTTAAGGCGAAAATGAGTCGGTTGAAGACGACCAGCGTTCGGGACATCCATGAAACTCAAAAACAGACAAAAATGTCCAAAAAGTAGAAACAATTGTTCGTTCAAACAGGCGAACGACTATTCGAGAGCTACCGGAAGATCTTAACATCTTGTACAGTTCCGTTCAAAGCACTTTAACCAATAATTTGCAAATGAGATGAGTCAGAGCAAAATTTGTTCCTAGACTTTTGAGCGATGAAGAGAAGGAAAATCGTGCTTCAGTCTGCACACAGAGTTGAAGAATCGTCTTCAAGCAGATCCAGACTTCATGGCCAAAATTGTAACTGGAAATGGAAGTCTATGGATATGACCCTGAGACCAAAATACAGAGTAACCAATGAAAAACCAGTGCATCTCCCCACCCTAAAAAGACTCGTCAATCAAAATTAAACATTAAGATCATGCTCGCTGTTTTTTTCGATAGTGAGGGCGTAATGCAATCAGAGTTTGTCCCAAGGGGAACAACTGTGAATTCTGAATTTTATAAGAGCATATTAGAACGTTTGTGAAATGGCGTACAAAGAAAGAAACCAGAAAAATGGGCCAATGGCTTTCTTCTTCATTACAACAATGCGCAGTATCACACCTTGCTTCTCATTCGCGAGTTTTTGGGGAAAAAAGTGTTCCTGTCTATCCCCATCTGCCATACTCACACAATTTAGCACCATCCAACTTCTAGCTCTTCCCAAAAATTATAACTGTGTTTTAATTAAAAATTAAAGGGAAACGTTTTGAGACGATTCCTGACATTGAGAGGGACAAGAATGAGCAACTAAACACCGTTCCGAAAGAAGCCTTCCAGAAATTTTTCCAGTAATGGATTCAACGTTGGGTTAACTGGATTGCCAGTAAAGTACAACACCTTAAAGAAGATTGAATTGGAGTCGATCTACGTAAAATAACTGTTGAAATAAAAAATTATTAATCATATTTTTTTATCAGAATAATATGTAAAAATTACCTCAGCAGATCACACTTCATTTTCCTTTAAGCAGTTTTAAAAATGATTTTCTACCTAAGCTTCCAGATTAGTTCCCTTAACCAGATTCATAGAAAAACCTTCTGTGTATGGTAATATATTAATTTATTAAACATTTCAATTTTGTAAATGACAATGGAAATATTTTAGACAAGTACACTAAGGAACAACCTCTTTATTGCAGCTAGTTAGTCTGCTATATGATTACACTTTTGGTATCACTTGGCAAAAAAACCACTGCTTACTGATTTATTCAGCAGACACGTTTTGCACTAGGTCAGTGCGTTCTTCAATGCTGTGATTCACGGATAAGGCTGTTGCTCAAGTGTGTTGTGTTGGTATCAGTCTGTGGTGTATCTTTGTTCATAGAGTAGTTGTTAATCATGTGTTCTCATGTAGTATTCGATTGTGAGTGTGTTTTGTTGTGGATAGTTTTTTGTGGTGTTAGTTTATCTTGTAGTTTTCTGTTATGTTTAGTTTGTTGCTTGTCTCAATGTAAGGTATGATTTTTATATTAATATATACCCCACCTAATAATATATTGTATATATATATATATTGGTGTTAGTGTAGTATGTTTTGTATGTGTATGGCAAAATTTGATTTTGGTTGTCTTTTTATGTAATTATTGCACTTGTTTACCATTTTTTGTATTTATGTATTGTTTGATTTAATTTAGATGTGTGCATATTTTGGTGTTACGTTGTGTGTAATGCAATTTTGTTGAATGAGATATGTTGTGATGTAATGGGATTACCTTGATCTTGGTCCATCTATATGATAGACTCTTTGATAGTCTTGGATCACAGATCCATATAAAAACTTCCAGTACAACACAAAAACTGCAAGTTCTGCATTATGTGTTCAAAATAATGAATATGTGTCACTCCAACTAGTAACTTTACTATTTAATTGCCTTTCCAAAATAAAACAAATAAAAATCATGACATTAATTTGATATTTGTTGATTTCAGCTTCATGTGAGCTACTAGTTTACACTATAACCCTTGTAAATATTTTACAAACTTGCCTATAGTAAGTAAATATTCTAATTACACCCCCCCCCCAACATCCTAACCTACCAAACCCTAACCTACGAAAACCTTGAGATCAGTTACGGTCTGAGTTGACAATGGGACACATCTCCCAAAACTTTCTCAACAAATATAAATAAGTGCTACTTTTGGCAAGTTTGGAAAATATTTGCATGTATTTTAGTGAAAACTAATTTGATAATAATACTAAAAAAAATTAAACATCCTAAAGATAAGAATTTCAAAGGAAAGGAATTGCTGGTGTGTGTTAAACAGCGGTATCTTTAACTGTATAATTTCTCCTGACTTTTTTCTTAAAGTAGAATAAAGCTCAACTGATGGGAGTAATTAATTGTACTTTAACAATTTTATTCTGTTTTGTTTTTAAATGCAATCTTTCAACATTTTTTGTTAACAGTTATATTATTACAGACAAAAGCTTTATAATTTTTCAGCAGTTTAAAAGTTAATATTGTAGAAAAACACATTTATATTAAAGTTTATTTTAATATTACCATAATAACAATACAGTGTCGAGTATAGTAAATTAGTTTCTCTATTTTATTACCACTATATTAATAACATAGTAATAATGAATAAACCCATTAATTTAATAATAAATAGGTAAGTATCGCTATGTAGATTAAGGCTTTTACATTGTGAATTGAAACAGTTAATTTTGTAATATTTTATTTAAATAAACTTCTTAATATTTTTGAAAATTCTAAACCAAAATCTTATTTGAAACATTTTTTTCAGGGGTTTTTGTAGTCTGAAGCCCAGAGCTTGCAGACAGCAGGTCAGTGATAGTTTAAGCTCGCGACAGTTCTAACGTGATACGCGATATATAATTGTTACGTGTTTCGGTAAAATCAGTTTTGGCGGTTTCGACATCGTTACACTATATTCGAAAATCGTTCATTTAGTCCTTGCTTGTTAGGAAATAATAGACATGTCAGCTAACTTGTGTATCCACCACCATCTTTAATTTTCTTTCTTTTTTTTAAAAGTGAATAAAGAAAAACAGGTTTTATCTTTAATAATTAAACCGTTTATATATCAGGGTGGTTTTATCATGAGACTCTTTTGGCCTGTATTTACTTTTTCTTTCAGATACCTTAATGTTCTTAGTTGTTGTTTTTTTAATTTTCAGGTATTTTTTTAAAATTTCAGATTTGGAGAAGCCCACCCATCAGTTAGTGTTGAGTTAGTTTTTAGGTACTACTCCTGTATCTGAATCCCAGTAGTGCAAACATGTGATGGAGTTTCCTGAAATGTAATAGAATAGAAACTTAGATCCGTTCACCGCAAACAATCAATATCAGTAAATTTATCGGTCTCCCAATCTCACCATTCCTCCCTTTTCTATGTTCATTACATTTCTCTAATTTGTTGCAAATTGATTTAAATTTGTTTCTCTTCAATATTTTACATTTAAAAGTTTAATTATAAGTATATAAACACAAGTATAATAATTATAAATTTAATATATTTTTTATTAATATATTTTATACTACAAATATTACAATAAAAATCTTAAATTGTTTAACAAAGCTTCACTCATAACCTATTTTTAAATCAATTGATAAAATCATTAAATTTATAATTTTTAATATATTTTTTAAAGGGAACAAAAAAGTAATATATTTAAAACAAAAACTATATACATCAATAATTTTAACAATTACATGTTTATTCGTCTAAACTGTTCATTATTTAACTACTACATGATCCCTTAAAGTTGTTCCCAACACTGAAAGTAAATTGCGATATACTCTGTGCAGTGTTAAAATTAGTGGTTACAAAAAATTGTAGTGAGTACAATTTTACTAATTGACATAACTCCGTCGTGTTTGGACTAGTTTTTCATGAAATCACACGTAGACATCAAAACTGTAATAAAAAATTAAAAAATACGCTTACTTTTATGTGATAATATTTTGGAGTGGAGTGCTTTTTACGCCTCATTAGCGCGGGCGGCCGGCCGCCGAGCGCCTGACCCAAGCTATTGTTGGGAGCTCGGGCGGTGACTTAATCTTTTACCCGCCTTCCCAAAATGGATAGACTATAAGTAGAAATATATAACTATACAAGATGATTGGTTAAAACATTGTCGCATTTATGGGTTATTTGGCAATACTTTGGGAGCAAACTGAACGAGAACACCAACTGCACAGACTGCACTTAACTTGAACACAGAAGCAATAAAGTGGTGTTCAAGGTAAATATGGATACCAATAACAATTCCGAGTAATAACGTATTCTGGATAGCAATAAGGGTTACTCGTTAACCCCCATAACTGGCATTGACGGTAAAAACAAACCAGCATATTGCTCTTGTTATAGAGCAAGGCAAAGTTGGGGATGCTTGTTTATTTGTCATGTAGGATACCACAGTTTTTAACCATTTGTAAGTTATCTGTTATATTTAGTTCATCGGGGATTGTTTTAACCTATTGTATTTTATATATCTTCTACATGATCAAGTTCTAGTATTTATTAAATTCCTTCTAGTAGTTCACACTTTCCTGATATATATCTTGTAAACATTTTTCAAACGTTAATAAAATATGTTTTCATTCATCCAATCACGTTCAAATACATTTTTTTTAAAGCTTTAGTAGATGACAATTGATGTTCATACAGTTTTTTCAATAATTAAATTACAAAAAAATGAGGGTTTTAAGTCCGATTCAAACTGAGAATCTTCATGTTTGAAATCAAGGTATTTCGGCACTGAGCCAACTTTTCCATTGGTAAGAAGGTTCTCAAAGGTGTATATGAATTTTTATTTTGCCTCCATCTGGATGTTGTCAAAACCTCTATTTGAGGACCCTAAATTGTTGCCAAGGTTACCACACAATATCATAAATAATTGTAATTTTATTCACAGGATTAAAAATGAATGAAAAAAATAAAATAAACAAAGAAACTGGATTAACAGTATCGAACCTTACTTCATAAACGGACAATATGAAAGGAAAGCAAAAAGGAACTATAATACAATGCAAGCGATAAAAAAAAGAAAGCGTATAAACAAAAATAATAACTTAGAAAGGAAAATAGAATAATGCAAGGATATTTGATTCCTATTTTGTCACTTAATATTGTTGTTCTGACAAATCTATGTACAGATTTAAATAGGAATCGACCTTATAAAAACATTTTATACTTGTTTTTATGCTTAAATTGCTTTAAGATTCAGTTCATTCTTATATTAAAAGAATCTGAATTTAAAAAATAAAAATCAACAAATAGTTTTTTTAAAAAGTTTTAAAATAATACATATTTATAAAAAACTTGTGTTGTTAATAAGTCTCAACATTTTAAAACAATCTTTTGAGGTTATAATATAAAATAAAAACAAACAAACAAAGAAAACTATATGAACCTATGCAAAAAAAAAATGTTTAGTTAGACATAATTCTTTACATTAAAAATGTCAATTTTAAAAATAAAACAAGTACATAAACTCAATTTTAGAATGGTATGTGCTGATTATTATGAAAAGTAACAGCAGTTTTCACTATTTATGTTTAATTTAAAATTATGAATGACAAGGAATCAATTTCTATAATTAGATTTAATTTAATGTAAAGATGTATAAAGAAGTCCCTACATTACTATATATTAGGAATATACTGTGGTTGAATTTAATAATAAATACACAAAAACCTCTTAACCACAAACTTTCTTTAATTTACCCTTACGTACATTTCAGTTACAAAGTAACCATCCTCAGAGGGATAAAATACAAAAACAGTCTTTGTATGTTATCCCTCTGAGGATGGTTACTTTGTAACTGAAATGTACATAAGGGTAAATTAAAGAAAGTTTGTGGTTAAGAGGTTTTTGTGTATTTATTAAGTCCCTACATGGTTGGCTGGCATGTCCTTAGTGTAGACTATAGTTGTAAGGTCTTCCTTACATTTCATGTACAACAATCCCAGTATATTTTTGTAAAATAATTCTGAATCAGTTAAAATAAATCTAAATACATTCAAATAAAAGTAATCAGTTAAATCATATCAGACACACAAAAAATTACAAAATAGTCTTGAAAAAATGATAAAACTGAATATCGAGTCAAAGAAGTTTATTTAATTACTAAAACGTTGCGGAAACTAATTTGTTACCCTTCTCAAGGCTGATATACTATGTAACCTTGTTTTGTTTCATACTTATGCATGTGCTCAAATAAACATGAAATTACAATATTCCTTGAGAGATCTGAAGCTCATACATAAATAAAATTAATCTAATAAATTGAACAAATAGAACTTCTATTTTGAGTTAGCTAATTTTAGGAAAATAAAATAGTCGGCTCAAATTTTATCGGTATATTGTTAAAGGACATTTATAAAAAAACAAGATTGCATTAGGTAGTTTCAGGAAAAAAAATAGTGGGGTTTCTATCAGGTTTCATTAGTATGACTCTATAGACTATTTACAAAAAAAGGTAATTGTATTAGAAGCTATTAGAGAAAAAAAATAGTGTTTTGAAAAACAAGATTCACTAGTATAAAGTGGTGTACATTAAAATAATAGGTTTTTGCATTAGCATGCCTATTAAGTCTTAGAGCATCTAGTGTAGCAGCATTGTGAGCAGATGGAACATTAATTTAAACAGTAAAATCCTATTGGATGGGACCATCTAATACAGCATGATTCTGAGCATTCAAGGTATTAAGACTATTATTAAACCTGTTTTACCAGAGAGCACCTGATGCTTCTGCATTCTAGACCAAAGAAGCATCGAGTGTACTCAACCTGCGAGCATCTACTACAGCAGCATTCCAGACCAAAGGAAAGTAAAGTCTACTCAACCTGGGATCATCTATTGCAGCAGCATTCTAGACCGATGGAAAGTCAAGTCTACTCAACCTGGGATCATCTATTGCAGCAGCATTCTAGACCGATGGAATGTCAAGTCTACTCAACCTGGGAGCATCTATTGCAGCAGAATTCTAGACCGATGGAATGTCATGTCTACTCAACCTGCGAGCATCTAGTAAAGCAGCATTCTAGATTAATGGAATGTCAAGTAACTCAACCTGCAAGCATCTAGTAAAGCAGCATTCTAGACTGATGGAATGTCATGTCTACTTAACCTGTGATCATCTAGTAAAGCAGCATTCTAGATTGATGGAATGTCAAGTTACTCAACCTGCAAGGATCTAGTAAAGCAGCATTCTAGATCGATGGAATGTCATGTCTACTCAACCTGCAAGCATCTAGTAAAGCAGCATTCTAGATTGATGAAATGTCAAGTCACTCAATCTGGGAGCATCTAGTGCAGCAGCATTCTAGACGGATGGATTGTCAATTCTACTCAACCTGCAAGCATCTAGTGCAGCAGCATTCCAGATTGATGGAACGTCAAGTCACTCAACCTGCAAACATCTAGTAAAGCAGCATTCTAGACCGATGGAATGTCATGTCTACTCAACCTGCGAGCATCTAGTAAAGCAGCATTCTAGATTAATGGAATGTCAAGTAACTCAACCTGCAAGCATCTAGTAAAGCAGCATTCTAGACTGATGGAATGTCATGTCTACTTAACCTGTGATCATCTAGTAAAGCAGCATTCTAGATTGATGGAATGTCAAGTTACTCAACCTGCAAGCATCTAGTAAAGCAGCATTCTAGACTGATGGAATGTCATGTCTACTTAACCTGTGATCATCTAGTAAAGCAGCATTCTAGATTGATGGAATGTCAAGTTACTTAACCTGCAAGCATCTAGTAAAGCAGCATTCTAGATCGATGGAATGTCATGTCTACTCAACCTGCAAGCATCTAGTAAAGCAGCATTCTAGATTGATGGAATGTCAAGTCACTCAATCTGGGAGCATCTAGTGCAGCAGCATTCTAGACGGATGGATTGTCAATTCTACTCAACCTGCAAGCATCTAGTGCAGCAGCATTCCAGATTGATGGAACGTCAAGTCACTCAACCTGCAAGCATCTAGTAAAGCAGCATTCTAGACCGATGGAATGTCATGTCTACTCAACCTGCGAGCATCTAGTAAAACAGCATTCTAGATTAATGGAATGTCAAGTAACTCAACCTGCAAGCATCTAGTAAAGCAGCATTCTAGACTGATGGAATGTCATGTCTACTTAACCTGTGATCATCTAGTAAAGCAGCATTCTAGATTGATGGAATGTCAAGTTACTCAACCTGCAAGCATCTAGTAAAGCAGCATTCTAGATCGATGGAATGTCATGTCTACTCAACCTGCAAGCATCTAGTAAAGCAGCATTCTAGATTGATGGAATGTCAAGTCACTCAATCTGTAAGCATCTAGTGTAGCAGCATTCTGAACCAAAGAAATATCAGGTTTATTGAACATGAGATTAAAAAATATAATTCTTGTTAGGTAGCATTAAAGAAAAAAAATGAGTTATGAGTTTATTTTCAATGCTTTACAACTTAATTCTTGTAGTGTAGAACATTTACAAAAGAGATTAATGGATTTGGGACTTTTAGTGAATCGAAATAGTGGGTTCTATATTGAGGGTTATTAAGACAATGTTATGATTTTATTTTATGAAATGTCAAGATGACAAGACAAATCATTTCTTTCTTTTGGATCTAATGAGATCATAGTAGATGATACAGACAGCTCTTAGGATGTCTGTCACTTGTGGTTTGTCTATATTATTATAGTACTAGCTACGTTATTAAAGGAGCATGCTGTTTGTTATTGTAGATAATTATTTACATACAGACAGATCTTTGCCCAAAACTATTTTGTTTGGTTTTAATTTTCCAAATTATATTATGCATTTGTTCACCATCTTGTTGTATGTGCCGTAACATTTTAAATACAGAAATATTTACTGTATTGTAACTCTGAGTTATGGTCTGAATTGACAATGGAACACATTCTCAAAATGGATGAACTCAAAACAAAAAACGTAAGTGCTACTATAGACAAGTATAATACTAATATTTGTTTATGTTTTTAGTGAAAAGCTAGTAGCCCAAGTGAAAATGGAATCAAATAGTACTGAAATAGTTGATTATGCAAAATATAATGTAGAGTACATAAGAAGTAAGAATATTGTACTAGGTATTTTTATGGAAACAAAATCCTGTTCTTTCCTTCACAATTAACTAATATAATTGTGTTAATGTTAGGGAACAGAAAACAAAGATTACTTATTGCATTAGGTAGGGTCAATGAAACAAAAATAGTGGGTTCAGTAACAGGACTCACTATTGTAGTGTTAGAGTGCAGTCAAGTACGGTTTTTAAATTAGATAGTATCAGGTAAAGAATAAAAAAAGGTTATGCATCAGAATTAACTATTATAATAATTAAGTACATTTTCAGCAGTGAGATTTTAA
The DNA here is from genome assembly GCA_036971475.1 of Prosapia bicincta. Taxonomy (NCBI): domain Eukaryota; kingdom Metazoa; phylum Arthropoda; class Insecta; order Hemiptera; family Cercopidae; genus Prosapia; species Prosapia bicincta. Next base: position 162,074,795 of record JBAIZL010000004.1, read on the forward strand.
ACTAGGTAGTAAAGGAAACAAAAACTGTGGGTTTCTGCTCAGGATTTACAATATTTTTTCAATATCTCTTTACAACTTCAGGTGAAATACTTTCCCAAAACGAGTAAAACACTCCCAAATATAATAAGTTACTAAATATATATAAAAAACCATTAAAAAGATAAAATAAATTTAAAATGTTATACTGTTAATGATTAAATTGCAAATTACAATTAAAGGTTATTCTTTTTACTGTATAAATAAGTTTTCAAAATATCATATCCAGATTCAGTCTAGCATACAAATGTTTAATATAAAATATTCAATATCAATTTTAAAAGTCAGCTATTTACTAGAAAATAACTTTTCTTTTACTACATTATATTATAGTATTTAAAATATGAATAGGGTAGTACTAAACTTATTAATTTGGCTACTTCTAAAAACCAATTATTTAATTACCTAAAGACAGTCATGTTCTAGTATTTGATTGTGCAAAGACAGTTTTTTTTAGATCAATTAACAATACTTTTAAAATTTATTTGGTTTTTTGTAGTTGAAATGGAGCAAGATAGTTTTAAGTTGCATTTACCTAACTTGTACTTTCTCTTTCAGGCCACCTACTCTTAGAGCTCAGAAAAGGGTGGATATAATTTTCTTTGAGCTATCATAGCAAATATACTAGAACAAGCAGAAGTTTACTTCTGTGACATCTAGTACTACTAACACACTTGACAAATGGCCAAGTGTTACACTTTACACTATTAAGATGCTGCATGAAAAATACCTCCATTAGTGAGGTTACATCAATGAGGTATAGACTTTGGGGTGATGAATTTAGAGACCATGGCCTTTTTGTCATTTATGACATTATTGTTAGGATTGTAAGGGTTGTTAGGATGTTTTAGAATATTTTGTATAGAATGTGTTTCTTAATTGGATGTTTTGTGTTATCGTGCATTTGTTTCAGGTATTTAGGTTTCTTCATGTGTCAATGGGAAACATGAATGTTTTCTTCATCATCTTCAAAAATAAAAGAGTTTCAAGTAATTCAACATTTTCTACATCATCGAATGGGCTCTTATAGTTCCAAGCAGTCTTAGTTTTAGATTTGTCTTTCTTATTATGAAACAGGAAACTTGTTTGGTTTTTATGATATGAAAAGAAAAAAAAAAGATCTATAATTTGAGCAGTTATTGAAGAAATACTCTGCAGAAAATAAATGTGAGTAAATTATGTTACTATCTGCGGTTACAATTTTTGTGTGTTTCCGAGAATGATTCCATTACATAAGAGATTGGTAAAGTGTCAGTTCACTGATGTGACGCTTCTCATATTAAACACCATTTACATTATATTATTTCCCTGATGTAATAGATGTGTGTGTGTTGAAGCATTTTTATTGACACCAGTGAAGTTACTCTTTATTTTAATTTTTCAACAGCCTTGAAATTCTTCCTTGGAGAATGTTACAATTGTTAGAGAAAAACAAGCGTTACATAAAGAGAAATTGGAGGGTGATGGAGTTTAAGAGGCTTACTGGACATTTATATGTGCATAAGCTTGAGTAAGAATTGGATACTAAACATTGAAGGAATAAGAATAGAAGGTTAAGTTGTAGTAGGTATGTTATTAGCATGTACGTAGTAGTAAGTGTCTACCTATATTGTATTGACTTTCAAGTTACTTCTGTTGTTTACAGTCTACCTGGATAAATTGTAGAAATTCTTACATAAAATTTCTTTCATATCACATGTGATTTTCATATCAATGTAAAGGTTTTATAAGACACAAATATACAAATTTTCCCTGCATTTTTATGATTAGGAAAAAGGACTTAGAAGTATAAGTCTGTATCATTAATAACCTTCTAAAAACTATTCTTCTTCAATTTAGAAAATTATTTGAGTTTTTGGTTCGTCCAGAGTAAAAAAGTTGAATTTTTTTCTGTAAACGTAAAATATGACTACTTTCGGTATCACTTGAAAAAAAAACCACTGCAGATATTTTTCAGCACACGAGTTTCACACTCAGTGCATTGTTCAATGCTGTGAGTCACAGACAAGACTGTTGGTCAGCCGTGTAAATATGGCATTTGTTTGACAGTGTGTTTAGAATGTATTGTGGATGGCTTTTGTAGTGTCTATATATCTTGTAGTTCTCTATTATTTTTAGTTTGTTGCTTGTTCTGATGTAATGAAGGATTTTTAGATTAGTGTCTATATTGGTGTATGTGTGTAGTTTGTTCTATATGTGTATGATGAAGTTTGATTCGGGGTTTGTGTTTTTTATGTCTTTTAACACATCATGTATTTTTAGTGGTTGTCTTTCAATGTGGGGCCAATTTAAAGCATCATAAATGTGACTGTCAATTAAAGGATGCATTCTATAGTTCTTAAAGTTTTAATTCTAGGGCTAAGGAAAGTTTATAATCAGACTTTTATTATAGTAGAAATATTCCTTCCCCAATTCTCTGTTAGGCATTGTTAGACATAATGGGTTTAATGTACGCCTTCTATTTTTTGTAATTTTTGTATGTTTATCTACAGAAATATGTAAGAGGACTAGGCAATATTTCTTTGAAATGATGGATAGGAAAAAAAGACGATTAGAAAACTTTATTGACACTTACAAATACAATTAGGAACTGTAAATTATATTATTATAAAGAAGGGTAACATATAAAAAATAATGAACAAAATCCTAAACATTGAAATATTAATATAACAAACATTCTTAAAATATAATCAATAAAAAAAACAAATTGGGAAAATTTGTACATTCTTAGTAAAATAGTTAGTGACAGTGTTGTGTACAGTAGACAGAATTTTGCACACGGTAGTTTGTTCATAATTTTGTAGGAGCTTATTTTTAAATAAAATGAGCCTTCCTAAAAAGAAAAAAGTGAGGTGTAGTATCATTTCACCAGTGTAGTATGCCTGCTTATTATTGGCACATACAGAGCTGTCTCAGTATCCTTTATCACCAGGAAGTCACTGATCCAAGTCTGGAACTGTCACGATTCGTTAAAGTCACTGGATCAACCGCCCCTACCACTGATAAGCTTAGTTAATTATAAGGAATTACTCAAGGTCATATCAACCTCCCACTTGTTAATCTTATATTGTTACTATGGTTATTTTTAAAGTACTACTTTTGGTATCACTTGGAAAAATACCACTACAAACTGATATTTTACAACAGACACCTTTCGCACTAGATTAGTGCATTGTTCTAGTGTGAAACAAGACTGATGAAAAATATCAGTAAGAAGTGGTATTTTTGCCAAGTGATACCAAAAGTAGTAATTTAAGCTCAAGATGTATAACGCAAAAATTCCATGTTCAAAGTATTTTAATACTGATCCAAGTGAAGTTATCATGGTTTTAATTTGTCAAAAATAGCTCTGAAATTCTTGCTCAAATGGTGTCACAATTCTTACAGAAGGGAACTGCATTGTGTGAAGAGAAATCTAAGGAAAGGCAAATAAAAGAGACATAAAAAGAAAAGAAAAAAGAGATAACTAATTGTGTGCATAGATATACAAAAAGGGTTATTAATCACTTAAACAATAGTTTATGAATATCCTAACTTTAAATTTAGTAAATTTGTTAAAATCTTTCTGAGACAGAACGTTTTCGATCGCTATGTGCCGATCTTCATCAGTGTCTTCTGCTTGGAGATGTTGGGTCAAGCGGTGACGGTTTTAAAGGTGAGTTTTCGATAGTATCAAAGATAGGTTTTCGATAGTATCAAAGAGTATGAGTGATTTGTATTGTGTTTGTTCGTTTAATGTTAAACGAACAAACACAATACAAATCACATATACTTTTTGATACTATCGAAAACCTACATTTAAAACCGTCACCGCTTGACCCAACACCTTGACCGAACGTAATGGACTACAAAATTCAAGAGTAACAAAGGGTATGTGTGATTTGTATTGTGTTTGTTTGCTCAATATGTTTGTACTTTGTGTTTTTGTGTGTCTGTAAATTTCATATTGTTCTAGTGTGTTGAGATATGGTCCTTTTTTGTTGATGTGTAGGATTTCTAGGTTATGGTAAATGTCTGTGTATGTGTGTCCTGTTTCTTTTATTTGATTGTAAAATGTTGAGTTGGTGTTCTGTTTGTGTTCCTTAACTCTTTGTTTAAAGCTGCGACCAGTTTGTTAAACAAAGAGTCGAAGAACACAAACAGAACACCAACTCAACATTTTACAATCACATAAAAGAAACAGGACACAAATACAAAGACATTTACCATAACCTAGAAATCCTACCATCAACAAAAAAGGACCAAATCTCAACACACTAGAACAATATGAAATTTACAGACACACAAAAACTCAAAGTACAAACATATAGAACGAACAAACACACTACAAATCACACATACTCTTTGATACTATCGAAAACCTACCTTTAAAACCGTCACCGCTTGACCCAACATCTCCAAGCAGAAGACAATGATGAAGATCGGCACATTGCGATCGAAAACGTTCTGTCTCAGGAAGTTTCAACTAATTTACTAAATTTAAAGTTCGGATAGTCATAAACTATTGTTTAAATGATTAATAAGATTCACCGAATGTAATGGACTACAAAATTCAAGAAAAAGGGGCTAGATATTTAAAGGTACAAAAATATATGTTTTAGCTTTTTTGTTTTAAGAATTTATGGCCTAAGCAGCTTGTAGTTATGGCAAACTATCTAAATGGTGTAAGTAACTAATTTGTTAAAAATAACATGATTAGAATGAAATAGGAATGATCTTTTGATCACAATCCCGGCATCTAATTCAAAACATTATCTAGAACACATTAAAAATGTTTTGATTTATTAATTTAATTTCTTCTATTCATAGTGAACATTTTTACATTTGAGTAAGTGCACTATCAATTTCAGTATCATTAACCTTTTTTCAGATCTATTGACTGATAATGTACAGAGTGGGACGGTAAAATGTCACGATTTGGAAAAATCACCAATAATATATTTATGAAAAAATGGATAATTGTTTTAAGACGAATCTAAAATACATGAGTGGAAATTAATGTTTCACCTTAATAACAATCATTATTTGAATATTGTGTCAGTCAGGTATCATCATTGATTTTGCACACATTAACGGAGTCAGAGATGAAATCTGTCCATGACGTTCTGTAGCATCAGCAATAGAATGTAGTTAATTTCTTGCCAAATTCACTTCTTTAAATCTTCTTTAGTTCTTCATGGATCTTCTAGGAAGATTTTTCACTCAAGATAGCCCAAAAGAAAGAAGTCTGGAGCTGTCGAATCTGATGAATGAACAGACTGAGGGATATCACCATTTCTGCTGATAAGATGTCCTGGAAAGGTGAGTTCAAACAAACTTCATCCTCCATGGGTTCTGGAATATCCCCATGTCTAGACACACGAGAGTGAGTCGTTTCCCTCTGTGATGATGACACCATAATCTGGTGTAAGTTAGCTATTTGTAAATTACTGCCTTATCACCAGTTATTGCAGCCTAAAGAAAGTTAGTTTCATTGTTGCTGCAATCTATTACAAGATTTGGGATGCTAAAGTGGATCTATTTTAGTAATAATTTTGGCATACAATTTGTTATTTTAGACAAATTTCTGTCTATTAAAATGAAAACAGAAACCACTACCAATCTCGTTTTTATTTGTAATTTTCCGAAAGTTTGGCTGATGAGTTTACCATACTTTTTGTGAATGATATTTTAATTTCAGGTGTTTGAATGGCAATAGTTATTTATAGATTACTATAAAATATGAAAATGGGAATTACACTTTTAATAATCTTTATTTCTGAAAACGTACTGACTTTACAAAATGTTTTTTCTTGATATTCATACCTTTTCGGAAGAACTTTAAAATATACTTTATTTTGTTTAGTATTCATTTTTAATGTATTCTTTAATAGTGTACAAAAATAAAATAATTTGAACATCATACTAATACTTATTGGCATAAACCTGCTCTCCTATAACTCATAGATATGCTACATTTGCAGTTCTGCTGTTATCAAATGGACAAAATTTGCAAATATTTTAAAAATCCTCTAAGGTTCATTTACTCACAATATAAACAAGTAATATATATTTTTTTATAAGTCAATTCCTACTTAAATCAACTAGTAAAAATTTTGTTTGAGTGTTTTTACAATTTTGTAGTGACTAATAATATAAATGTGTATACATACATTTGTCAAAATAACAATACTAAGTGGCAAAATAGAAAGCAAATTTCCTTGCAATTTTCCATTTTTATTTCTATGTATGGTGTTTGACTATTATTTTTGTTTGTTACTATTTATACGCTTTCTTTTTTTCATCGCTCGCATTTTATTGATGTTTCTTTTCCCTTTCCTTTCGCATTGTCTGTTTGTGAAGCAAGGTTTGATACCGTTAATCCAGTTTGTTTGTTTATTTTATTCTTTTCATTCATTTTTAATCCTAGAGCATTATTTATGATATTGTGAGGTAACCATGGCAACAAATTAAAGTTGTACAATGGAGGCTTCGATGACAATCACATGGGGGTATAGTAAAAATTCATATATATCTTTGAGAAGTAAATTTCTAGCTATGGGAAAGTTAGGACAGTGCCAAAGCGCTAGACTCCGAACATGAAGATACTCAGTTCAAATCCAACCTAGAGCCCCCAAATTTTTGTAATTTAATTATTGAATAAATATTTGACAAAACTGTATTAACATCAATTGTCATTTACTATGGGTTAAAAAAATGTATTCGACTTATTTGGATGAATGAAAACATATTTTATTAATTATTGAAAATTTTTACATGATATATACCAGGAGAGTGTGTGATTATATCAGGATTTTCATAATAAAAAGGGTAATAGTTATTCAAATGCTGTTCAACTTTGATTCATTTTCCTGAACTATATTACTTGGGGAGACATGTTAAATGTTTACTGATTCATTGTGATAAATAATTATCATGTAATTTATGATGAAATTCTAAATAAAAGAGGTATAGAAAGAAAAAAACTATATACAAATCAAACGTAGGCTTATTGTTTTTGTCAAAGTTACTTTTATAGGTTTTCGTTTATCCTTCAGCTAGAGTACAAGTATAACGATTGGTAATTTAGAATTACAAAAATGTAAAAAAAAGTAACAAGCTAACATGCATTGACCAGAGAAATAAACCAATAATCACAGTCCATAGAAACTGATTATGTGGAACCTTTCAGGTGTAATACACCTGTTTTTACTTTTAGGAAGAAATAAATATATATAATCGGTTGTTTATGCAGACATGGGAAATAAAGGAATACTTGATCATGTCTTTAAAGTTACAATCATATATACTGAGTAGATGTCAAGTAATGTGGGACTAAACTGATGCTTTGTAATCACAAACTTTGCATTTAGTGAAGCCTAAAAGTGTTAACTTAAAGTCATAAGGAATAAACCCTCAAATATTTAAAGTTATAAGTAACATAGTCAAATAAAACCTACAAAAATATAAATAATTAGTGAGTATTAGGAGTTATGATGTCGAAAACTGTATGTGAGTTATACTGTAATTGGGTGTTAAGTATGAATGTAGAGTGTGTTTTGAAATGTTTGTATATCTTATATTGATTAGTTGTGTATTGTTGGTTATTTTTCTTGAATTGTGTAGTCCATTACTTTTGGTGAATCTTATTAATCAATTAAAGAATAGTTTATTACTATCCGAACTTTTCGGATAGTCATAAACTATTGTTTAAGGTTATTTTTGATTTGTTTGTTAAGAATTTGTAGGTAAGTGTTATGTTTGTGTAGTTATGGTTTGTGAACGGTCTGAGTTGACGGATAACATTTATGGTCTGAGTTAATGTGTCACATCTCCCAAAACGTCAATCCTCAACAATCATAAAAGTAAGTGCTACTATAGGCAAGTAATACATTTTTACAAGTGTTTTTAGTTAAAAACTAGTTGCTCACGTGAAGATGGAATCAACTATTATGAATAAATATTAGCAGTACCATGTCCAAAAATCTTTTCTGAGAGAGAGTCCTATCATGAGAATTGGGTGCAAATTAATACTTTTTAAGGCAAAATTTTTAAAATTAAAAGACATTTTATGACATTAAAAATCTTAAAATAGTCACAAGTTGACAAAAAAGTAAGTTTGTTCTTAAATATATTCCTAATTTAAGGAATAGTCCACTCAAAAAACCTTAAATTTGGAACTTGCAGTTTTATGTTGTATATCTTGTGTTTTTTTAATAATTTACTACTTTTGGTATCACTTGGCAAGAAACCACTACTTACTGATATTTTTCAGCAAATGCATTTCGCACTAGATCAGTGCATTCTTCAATGCTATGAGTCACTTACTCATAACTGTGTCTTTTGTTCGACTCTCAACATTGAAAAATGCACTAATCAAGTGTGGAAAGTATCTGGTCAAAAACATCATTAAGTCGTGTTTTTTTTCGGCCAAGTGATACCAATAGTAGTAAACTAAATTTAAGTATGTATACAGGGTGGTATTTAATTAGGAAATTAAATTAAATACTCACAAGAAATAACAAAGATTTTTAAGCAAACCCCAGGTTTTCATTTTCACAAATTACAATTCAACAAAGACATTCTAACTGTGTAATTCTTCTTTCAATGCCCATTAAAACATACTCTTACAGCAATTTTCTCGTGCATTTAATCCGTAGCAAGTTCTACTTAGCCACTCTTAAACAGTTTTATTTCTAAAAAGACATCCATGGTCAAAGTAATTTAATTGTTTGTCTTTTACAGACATTGAATTCACATATTTATTGAAGTTCCAAGGTTATTGCCAACTCATTTTATAAGAAAACTATATCAAAGAAAATATTGAAAAGTTTGTATTAAATATATTTGTTAAAAAAACTGGTTGTTTTAAATTAATTTTGATAGTAATTAAAATTTAAAAGAAACTTTATTATCTTACTGCAAAGGGGTTAAGCATGAGTTAAAGTAATAGGTCCCTGGCTATCAGAGAGTGCTTTTATAGACCAAAGTAATTACTTCACTATATAACTTCAACTGTATCTCTTACAGGGTTAGATTCACACATGGGGTTAGAACTAAGTATAAATAAATATTAGCAGTATACAAATTTTGTTAAATTGATTTAAATATAGTGCAATTAATTTCTTACCAGAAAAATGATATGATCTTATTTAAGAGCATTAATTAGTTTGTGAATAAAGCTGTTGTTACACTAAATGTATATTTAATCAAAACTTAGTTTGAGTAACATGCCTGTTTTGCAATCACTGATTGTGGTCTCAATGATTTAACTATGAATACACTTTGCCAATACTGTATAAAGCAAAGCAAATACAATCAGTTTTAATCAACAAACTACAACCAAAGGTTAGGGGATCAGTGTTTAGTTGTTCATTTCATTAGGGTTGTGTTTAAAGAGGGAAACCTCTTTCGAGTAATTATTTACTAACATTGAAAATAGTCTAATGTGATTAGTTTAGTCTGCTCAGTTATTATTATATTCCTTAAAAGAATTTTCTAATAAAACACACAAAAGATTTTTGAGCAAAGACATTCACTATATTTATTTATTAAGTTTTTTATGGAATATTTAATTACATAGTATGTTAAATTCTAATTTTGTACACATATATTATATTGGCAATGAACAAGTCACTTGAAGAAAAAAAGCTTCTTCGCCTATGGAAAGTAGTCTGATTCGCAATAGATTTTTATGTAAAAAATATTTTGGTGAAACTAATTCAAGAACTTTACAGTCAAAATATGTTTTAAAATGAAAATTATTTTGAGTCTAATCATAATTTTTATATATAACCAATGATGATTGAGCCTATTAATAATCAGATGATGATCATCTTTATCACACAGACACACACACACACACACACACACACAATACCAGTCTTATCTGTCACATACAGCATTGAACAATGGACTAACCTAGTGCAAAACGGGTCTGCTGAAATTAAGTAATGGTTTTTTGTCAAGTGATAACAATGGTATAATTAGCAATACTTTTTTACTTAAAATTATTATATTTTTTTTCCGTTAGGTTCGTAACATAAAAATTGAATATGACATATTTCTGCATTACCTAGCACTGTCAAATTATTCTTTGCTAACATATTTTGGAGTTTTTCCATCTATCAGTACTATAAACCTACTCTGATGGATGTCTCTGAAGCAAGGTAGCAAAAATTAATTTGCTATCGTTAAGAATGAAAGAAATACATCACACTCATTTTGCAATTTTACTTATTTTTTGGTTTTGTTCTCTTCCTAGATGGTATTCTTCTTAATAACGCCCTTTGAAGTAGTTTTTACAATTTGAAGCACTGAAATTCCTTAAAATTAGAAGTTTTATTGTAACCAATAAACATTGATGTTCCCTTGTATGCTCTTAATATAAATATTTCATTATTACATTTACTGCACATTTTATTTACTTTGGTTGAGATACATTTTGTACTAAGAAATCAGTCTGTGTTATTTATAAACTTTTTCTCATAAATAGGGTTTCAGTGACTTATTTCGCATGAAAAATAATATATAATGAATAGTATTTGAAGAAGTTGACCTTTTTGATAAAACTCTACGATAATTAGGAATAAATATATATAACCCAAATACAAACGCATAACATGACAATCCCATAAAATACTTATCAATACCATACAAACGATCCAAAACCCACAATCTAACCAACACACTACGAAAATACAACTACAAAATAGCTTACTCCACACTCAACACTCTCAATAAACAATTTGAACCCAAAAACAAAATCGACAACATTTACAATGCCACTGGAGTTTACAAACTAACTTGCAGTTCGTGCCTCAGTTCAGTTTTTACATAGGCCAGACAGGAAGGTCCTTCTACACACGTTACCAAGAACATATAAAAGCACTAAAAAACAATAACTACCAATCAAACTTCGCCGATCATCTCAACTCCACAAAACATGACTACATAGACATAACATCTAACCTACAAATTCTTCATAAACAACACAGAAATAACCAACGCTACACAACCAAACAATATAAAATATACGGACACTTCGAACTACACCCTACACACATACTCAATACACAATTACATTACAGCTCGCACGCACTTTTTGACATCATAACTCCTAATACACACAAAATACACCCACTTAACCACAATATCCCACCCCACCCTAACCTAATTTTCCTAATAATTATACCTAATTATTATATATGCTCAGCTGTTCATAGAACTCAAAGGTCCTTCCTTTGAAAAAACTGTGACTGTGACACTAAGTTTAAACATTTTTGATGAATTTAAAACGATATGAAAACCTAGTTTTGAGAAAAAGTATCTAGTTTACCATTTAAAATTTGTTTTCATGTAGAATGTCAAAATTCAACTTTAATTTTTTTAACAAGATTTCCGTTTTTTTAAATATTACATCAAACTTTTTTTTCATAATTAGGAAACATTTTACATGAAGTAATTAAGAATTGAGAAATGTGTACCATGTCCTCATTTATTATATGATCAAAACAAAATGTAACTTTGAGAAAAATGACTTTAGCTTCAAATCTGTGATACATAACTGAACCCTCAGTTTTGGAATATCTGATCAATTACCTGCATGGGCCCAGATGTGTGATATGCTGCACAACATTGATAGAGTTGTGTTAGTCTACTTGTTGGTGTTTATAGCATGTTGGTAATATTCCAAGCCAAGCCCCCGCTAAGTATGACATCCAGATACTTGATCTGATTCCTTCAATGAATATCCTTGCCTAGTAGTTTTAGTGGTGTGTTGATTTTGTGTGTCCTATATTTGGAGAGAAGAAGTGCCTGCCATGTTCACCTTAACTCTCCAGTAGCTCAGCCATGATTCGAGTACTGTAAGGTGGTTCTGTAAACTAGAGTGTATGAGATGTGTTTCCATGACTGAGCAGCTCTCAAGGTCCAGCGTGATGGTGGTGTTCATCTAGGATCAAGTCCTAAGTCTGAGTACCCTGGCCTTAGGTAAGGCCACTACCTGGCCTGAACCAATCAGACTGAGTATTGAGGTGTAGAAACCTGACTGTTTGGGAGGCTCTACTGGTCCCGAGTAGTTCTGGAAAAGTGGTTGAACAGCTGTTGATGGATGGAGTTTAACTTGCCCCAAGGGCAGGCCGGTCACTAATCTAGGGTTTACAGCAAGGTCGTAAGACTCTTGCATACTGGTACCAAGCCCGCCCCCCCCCCATACAATATTAACACGGGTTCTTCTTTTGGCAAGGAGGACAATGAACCACACACTCTTGTTCAACACTCTTGTATTTTCACTTCTCTTTCTTCCTAATAAACTTTTTCATGTAAAACCAATCGTAGTATCATGACTGACCAAGAGTCGGTTAAGAATCATAACAATCCAGAGCAACTGACTCCTTTAGTTGTACATCACACTAAATTCAACTTCCAAAACTGAGCCAGACAACAGTTAGTTAGGCTGCCTTGACTGAGCGGATAAAGCTGTGCCCTCTGTAAATATGGCCACTTGTGTGTTAGCTGTTGTCATTAATTGAACAAACCAGAACATTAATTAGGCCCTGAAGGACTACGGCCAGTATAGACCGCGGTGAATGAGTTTTGTCTACATCAACCCTAAACCTAGGTTGGATAGGCATGAGCTAACTATTTGTATGAGCCCGCATGAGAAGCCATTGAGTCATGTTTTTTATAAGAGTCTGTTGTACCAGACCCGGTAAATAGAATTTCCTACGACAATTCCAATCAATCAAGATAATGTGAATCCCTTAGTTGCATGCACGACTTTCATCAGCGGGTGACAACTGTTTTGTTTTAAAGCTAAAGTGCTCTGGTATATTGTGTGTGTGGATATGTTGTTCATATGTTTCGTATTTAATTTCTACACATTTCTCAAAAAAAAATATAATCCTAATTTTTTAACCTAGGATCGATTGACCATGTACCAAGGTGTAGTGCTCTTTCCATGGAAAATCAGGAGATACTGAAATGAAACAGTACTGTAAGTTTCATTCTAAGTGAGGGATGAAAAAACCTGGCATGAAAACCCCCGTTGCATTAACCTGTGGTCTAGGATATCCTTATACTAAGAGATAAGTAGGTATTTGTATTATTACAAATATCTTGTTGGTGAACACAACAATTCCAGGTCTAAATAAGTATGTGCTGCGCTCTACGCCTAACCTACAGTACTTCATCTTTGCTTCTCTGCCAAACACAGTAACATTCTATAGCTATCTAATTTTTTGTAAAGAATTTTATAAAGACGTGCGTTTAAGGAATGTATCTTTTAAGAATTGCAAAAGTAACCCATAACAACCATTGGTTGTCTTGCAAGGTTAGTAGTGGACGAATATTTAGGTGCACGTTAGGGCCTATTTGCTGAAACTATTTCGTCAGAGTTTTTCGAAATAGCGTCTGCCTTAGGCTTTAGGAAGATTTCTTTCTGCCCTCTTGTAAGGATAAAAATAATAGAAATAGGTTTGTAATTATTAAAAAGTAATTCATATTAAGTTGGAAAACTTCAGTGAAAAAATGATTAGACATGGTTATATTTTTCATCACAAAACCACAGATACAAAATTTCATAAGAACGAGGAAGAGAAACAATTTTCTTCGTATTTTGTAACTTATTTCACTGCTTTGAATGAAAAAAATCTTGCAATGTATTAATTTTTCTCTCGTTGGATTCTGATGTGAATCTAATCACTGGATGCAATAGACATTATTAAAAAAATAAATATTATTAGATATCAAACAAATTTACAAAAAAAACGTTCCTCAAGGTTTTACATTGAAGATTTTTTTTTTAGTTTTTCAATATAAAATAAAGTTTTGCTTAAATACTCCATACATATTCTTTATTGCATATATATTTTCGCTTAGTAATTTTAGTTCTTACAAATATCTTTTGGAGATTTTCCTATAAGTATGACAACCTTTCAGTGCTAAAAACGTCCGGCACTGCTTGCAAAACAATGTTACAAAGGTTTGTAACAGATTTACTATAACTTAACTAAATAAATTTGTGCAAGAGGACATGGTCTCACTCTAATGTTTACGTTAGACCAAACCTTATTCCAACAAAATTTCTACATATTCTTTACTTCGGCAAAGGCATGAAAGTTTGTGAAGGATAATAACCGGTTAATGAGCGAGTCCAGTGGATTTATTTATTTTAAAGCGTTTCAGCAGTTTGATACCCTTCTCAAGTCCGAAAATTTTTTCTTAATCTTTCTAAACTAATGTCATAAATAATAATTTCTTTTTGAGGTTTTCGTGTATGTATATTATTAATTTCTATTGTTTGGTTACTTTTTTTACATGTTTTCACTGTTTTGTAATTTTTGTATATTTTGTTCTATAAATGACTTATTATTGACTCTCATTTCATTGGTGAGTTGTATTGCATTTGCTTTTTCTTGCCTAACTCTTGGAGTAAAGTGTTTTTATTTACAATATTGTTTACTCTATATTTCGAAGGTTCGCTTTTATAAATAATATGTAAATTTGCTTGTGGGAATCCTCTTGAATTCAATGAAAAAATCATAAATAGTTATTTCAGTAACAGTGAAAACTATTAACTTACTTGCTGACTTGTTTTGAAACCGTCGTCATTGACGAAGCCTAACCTATAACCATTTGAAAACTTGCAGAAGTTAAGACTTCGTTAATGAAACGAAGGTTTCGAAATCCGTCAGCAAGTAAGTTAATAGTTGTCACTTTGTATGATTTAACCAGTGATTTCAAGATGATTACAACAAGCAAATTTTACATATTATTTAAAAAAGTACATTTTTAAAATCTAATGCATACAATACTGTAAATAAAAACATTTCAATTCAAGAGTTAGTCAAGAAAAAGCAAATACAATACGACTCACCAATGAAATGAGAGTCAATAATAAGGCATTTATAGAAAAATATATATACAAATTATAAAATAGTGACAACATATGGAAGGGGCAACCAGAACAATAGAAGTTAATAATATACTTACACGAAAACACTCAAAAGTAATTATTAAATATAGCCTAGTATTTAATGCATTAGTTTACACATATGCACTTCTATAAATAATAAGAACACAATATCGGGCTTGAGAAGAGTAAACAATTGCCGAAACGTCTTTAAAATAAATATATCCAATAACTAACACATCAACCGTTTATTACCCTTCACAGAAATGCCTACTTTTTTGTCTGCTGTCGGCCTATTCTATGACTCATGGGCTACATATAACCAGTTTTACTATAATTCCGCCTATCTTATCTTCTCAGGTTGGTTCCAACCCAATGACATTTGCTTTCGTTTTCTTTGTATTCCTTTATTTGTTGTTTTTACTTGTTCACAAGTCTTCTTTAATATTAGCTTTGTTATATTTACTATTAATGCCATCTGATCTAAGCATAGATTTATAAAAGCGGAGAGTGGCCTTTACTCCATGCTTCAAGAGCCTACTCTGTTTTCATAATTAATAATTTAAGTTTTGGTCCTAACAGAACAGAGCTTGGATTTGTTGAAGTTTGTTTTTCTTATTAAATTCAATTAATTCTATTAGTTCAATATCTCTCTCTCTCTCTCTCTCTCTCTCTCTCTCTCTCTCTATATATATATATATATATATATATATATATATATATATATGGGACCTTAATAATTATTTGTTTATATTACTTTTTTTTAAGTCTGATTACTCCCATTTTATTGCTGAAATTAAAACCTTTTCATTTGTTCCGCCAAGTTCACAGTCATGCCGTTGGCATTACCGCTTTATGGTTCGGTTCGTCTCGAGCATTCCCCAGCTCTCTGCAGATTAAACAAATATATAAATTTTTATATATTTTTACGTCTATAGTTTAATTAAATATCCCTACAACAATCAATATAGACAGATTCGATTATCAAGTAGTTTTAATAGATTTACTGTACGTTTCTCTACCATTATGGTGTCCTCTTCAGGAACCCGATATTAAATATCATACAATATCTCAAGCCACATGGAATGTAACAAGTCAAAGCAATAACACATTTATAAATTAATATAAAAGAAAAAAACTTTTTAATGCATATTAAGTCCACACAAAATCAAAACATCAGCACAAATAACTCAGACCTGTTAGAAGCGATGTTACCACAAGTCTATGAAATGATACTGACTGTTTTAATCTTGTCATAACAGCAATATCCAGAAAAATAATATTTCATTTTTTATCCATAAAATATTTTATTTTCAAGAATGTCATCAACGTTTGGATTATTAGGTGTGGTAAAATGTGATTCATTGAGAAAATAATCACAAAAAATAGGTCAACAAAAAGGTACTTTATAAAGATTAAATTTTACAGTTGTCATTTATTAAATTAAAATAGAAATATTATATGACTACATCTTTACTTGAGCTACTAATTTTTTGCTAAAAACACTTGAACATATGTTAGTATGTTACACTGCCTATAGTAGCACTTACTTTTTTTTATTGAGGACTACCGTTTCGGAAGATGTGTCCCATTGTTAACACAAACCGTAATTGACCTCTTGGTTATTTTAGGTTAGAGTGGGGATGGGATATTATGTGTATTTTTAAAGAGTATTGATTTTTATAGACCCTAACCTGAAAAATTAAGTGAGGTTTTGCCATTATTCGCCAATACTCTTTAAGAACACACCTGGTTTGGGATATTAGATGTATTTTTAAAGAGTATTGGTGGTTATAGACCCTAACCTGAAAAAGTATGTGAGTTTTTGCCATTAATTAGCAACACTCTTTAAGAATGCACCTGATATCTTATCTGCACCCTAACCTAAAACAACCAAGAAGTCAGTTACGCTCTGAGTTGACAATGGGACATATCTTCCGAAACGGCCGTTCTCCGCAATAAAAAAAATAAGTGCTCCTATAGGCAAGTGTAACACACTAACATAGTATATACAAGGGTTTTCGTTAAAATACAAATGCGTCTGCTTGATATTAAACTGCGTCTCTCGGTTCAAACTTTCCATGAGTATAAAGATGAAAAGAAGAAATATTTAGCAAAAAGGAAAGGCAATTCTTACATAACTACAAGTAGTTAGAACCTACCACTAGTTGTGTATCGTTTCATGATTCCAACGTATTTACTTTAAAATCCGCAAAGCAAACTCGAGCAGATGCATCATAAAATTGAGCAACAAAGACATCAAGCCATAACTAATCCCTAGTTTGATAAGTGCGTCGTGTCGATTACTGTGCGCGTGACGGGGCGCGTGCGTGGTGGAGCGCTCATTACACTTGATTGGTTACGCAATTATACACTTATTGGTTGCCGCACTCCTGGGCCATAGAATAGCTAACACGGACGTCTGTTTGAGAATTTGCAGCGGGCAATGCGTTGTGAGGGCTTAAACCTCTAACAGACCCGCCAAATAATCGTTCAGCCTGCAATAAATTGTTTTTTTTTGTAATTTGTCCCGACTCGTACCAAAAGGCGCTGCCAACATTCTACCCTTAGATACTGAATGACCTCGGAGCCGATTCCTTTCTGGCTGATTTTTTGTAAATGAAATCCTATTTATACTTCCACTTTATCGCATTCATACCCATCTCAAACGTCAATTATTTTGGAAAAAACATTATACAGATGTAAAAAACTCAGAAAAAAATTTAAAAAATGGCTGACACCAATTAAAATCATTTTTTTCAAATATATACATTTACGCTAGCTACACAATATACTAAATTTATAAAACATTATGTTTTTCAAAACTGACATTGTTATCATCTTCTCTTGGTTCCATCTGCTCTCGAAGATTCGAAATCATCATCGCTGTTTTAACTATACTAACCGCTGCCTTGAACAGTTCTACCGAACTACCCTCTCAGAGATTCCGCAGCAGGAAGCTACGTTCAACATTCTTGTCCCTCTGATCCTTCCTTGGACTATAAGCCTTCCTTCCTTCCCCTCATCATTATAAGCCCCAGATATTCAATTTTCTCACTTTTATAGACGTTATTAATTCACATTCTTTCTTCCTTCTTGCCAATTTGTTACTCTTTCTATCCACGGCATCCTCCACATCTCAAAAGGTTTGAAGTTTTTTTTACATAAAGTCAAAGCCGCCACACTGTATGATGGCAAGGAGAAAGTATAACGTAACATACTACGCAGTTTGAGAATCTTTCACTTTGTTATACGACATTACAATATAGCTAGATAGTGTCCTGTTAGTAGTAGCACAAACAAAATAAAGATGAAATAACGTACACTCAGTTGCAGGTCAATTCAATCGTCAACCGGTTAGCTTTCCTGCATATAGTCTACTGATAGCTTCAATCGTGCTCAATGTATCGTTTTCTGAACTGTTTACATCTGTCGCAAACGATAGATTATTGTAACACACGCTCGAATCTATTTAAATTTAAGCAAACCTATGAGTTATATAGTTACATTATACAGCTTCTCCATTCGTGTTTGTGTTTTATAGGGTCCTTTCACAGCGATTACCAACGCGTCCTCAGCAAAACAGCTAAATCGTTGAAGGAAATTTTATACCTTTTCCAAACGATTCTAAATATTTTCTTGTTGTGTTATGTAGCGTTATTGGGACTGCTGTTGGTTTATTTAGTTTAAGAGATTTTAAGTGTTATGGTCGCGCGCGCGCGCACACACACACACTTATACACACACACACACACACACATACAAACACACACACACACACACACACATATATATATATATATATATATATATATATATATATATATACGAGTATATAAATATATATATATATATATATATATATATATATATATATATATATATATATATATACACACATATATACATACACGCACGCGCGCGCGTAGAGACACGCGCTCACACACACACACATACAAATAGGCTTATATATATATATATATATATATATATATATATATATATATATATATATATATATATATATATATATAATATCTGTAGTTTACGAAATGACGTTCTGAGAATTGAGGATAAAATGTGTCCAAATGAGTTTCACACACACACACACACATTCAAATAGGCTTATATATAATATCTGTAGTTTACGAAATGACGTTCTGAGAATTGAGGATAAAATGTGTCCAAATGAGTTTCAAGACAAAGGCATTCACCTATTGTGCATTTTAAGTCTTCACCGTTCGATCAGTTCGTGTTACATAGGCTTTAGGTATTTGTACTAGAAAAATCAGTAAAAGTTTAGTTGTTGTATAACAGTGACTCCTATTTATACCATTAGGCATGGAGGAGACAGGGACTATAGTTCCTTCACATGGGCCAAACTCGTGTGTATTCTAGGAAGGTAATGTGGCTTTCACTACGCTTCTACCGTCCATTTTAGCATAGTACTCATTCACTGGCTCAGTCGACCTGGGAGTAGAAAATATACAGAGAAATATTTTGGCGCTACTTGGAACCAAACCCCGAACTCTTAATTTTATAGTCGAGTATCTAACCACTTCACCTTACACCCAAAAAGTGTTTTTTTCCAACTCCCAACCCCAACTGCATACAACCCTGGTAGAATTGAATATCCCTACTAAAATGTTAATTCCAACGCAATGTCTTTCTCTTTATATACCACACACACACACACACACACACACACACATATATATATATATATATATATATATATATATATATATATATATATATATATAGAGAGAGAGAGAGAGAGAGAGAGAGAGAGAGAGAGAGAGAGGCCTATATAACTTTGTAACACTGTTTTCTTGTATTCACGTATCACTTACAATATAATGTACTTAAATAAGAATCTTAATTTGTGTAAATGCCAGGCGACTTTCGAGGACTAATTACGTGTCCTCATTTTCGAGCATCAACCTTGTAGTTAATTGCCAGGTGTGTAATACATATGTATAGTCTACATAATTATTTTTATAATATACCAAATATTTTTTTTTTTAATTCAAAATTGCGTATTAGATTTATGTTTTCAGAATTTACTCAACTGGTGGGAAAACCCGTATTTCGGACAGAAAATACGTTTTTCGAATTAGCCTAATTTGAATCACGTCGCGTCGTCGCATACCCCCACTACTTGATCGAATCAACCAGTCGATCATAAACTCCAGTTTTTCCCGGTAATCTCTGATCCAGCGAGGCGCAAACCCCGAACAAAGCTTTGCGTCGGTGTTGGGTTACGCTTCATCACCTACCGAGTCCCTTAACAGGTTTACCAACGTTTGCTTAATGATTGTCCCTACGACAGATGTTAAGGGGAACCAATATGGCGTGTTTGGATTACAGGTAGTTTCGAGAGAAGCGTGTTTAATACGTATTCTCGATGGGAATGTATTGGTAGTTGAACAAATTTTTAATATCCGTTTGTAAACTAATACAAAGATTGTTAAAATTGAAATGCTGTTTTTAATACCTACCCTTAAACATGAAATATTATAAAATATAGGGCTTTATTAATAAAAACTTCCATATGTAGTAGAATATATTAAAACAGATCCTGAATTTTTAAATATAGCAAAACATTTACATTTCCTAAATAACAGTTCATTTCTAATCAGAAAATATTATTAAAGAATATTTTATATCTTTCTATCTCACGTTTAGATCTCCCATCAATATAGTATTTTGTTATGAGTGGTAACATTTTCTAATGTGTTTTTTTAATGTTTATTGAATTTGTTTTCTCTCTAGTACTATTAATGACGGAAGCTTTGACTCCCGTTATCATTACGTCTTTTGCTTTTATTTCCACATCTGTGCTCTTTATTCTTTCCCTTTAGGTATCACTAAGCTAATACTACTGAGATCTTGGAAATAGAAAAAAGAAAAAGAACAAGAAAAGAGAGAAATGAAACAAATACATTGGCAACACAAGAACATGGTAAAAAGAAATGGAATAGAAAGAAAGGGATGTGATGAATGGGAAAGATATGCTGTGGAAGACCACGGATGAGTAACTAAAGGATATCTTATATAAAGGAAACATACGGAGTTTTATTATTGTTATATTAATTTTTGCTTTTTGGTTTCTTTGCCATAATTCATATTTTTTTATTTTATTGTAAACATTTCAAAAATACCTTTAGTGTAGCGTAAAAGGTAGAATCGCATTTTTACAACTTCCTTTTTTATTCCCGTTATTATTTAAACGGTTGAGTTCGCTTGTGAACACGGACAGTAATTAAATAATAACAAACACCAATATTTTACACTTCTACCAAACAGCATTTAGAGCCGGGCACAGTACAGTAGACCAACTTTTTTACATGGTTCAGTCCATCATCGATGGATTTCAAGAAAAACCCCACAAAATCACTACCGCTGTCTTCCTTGACCTCTCTGCAGCGATTGACAGAGTCTGGAGGCAAAAACTCATTGTGATTTTACACAGTGCTGGCATCAATGGCAACTTATTGCTCTGGATAAACGATTTCCTCAGACATAGAAAATTTGTTGTGAGAGTTAATGGAAAGTATTCCAAGATGCACAGATCGTGGTCGGGAGTCCCACAGGGATCGGTCCTCAGTCCTCTGCTCTTCCTCATGTATAAGAACACCATCCATGAACACATATGCAATGAGGCTAAAATTGCCTGCTATGCAGACGACATCGCTATCTGGCATACACACTCTGATATCTCAGTCTCTGAACAAGCCTTAAATACCAACCTGCTTGGCATCGAAACCTGGGCTAAAGACCTTAAGATCCTTATTAACCCTGATAAATCCAAATCTTGTGTTTTCTCAACAGACAGAAGGAACAGGCAGACTCACCATCCTAACATTAGGCTCCACAATACTACCGTCAAACAAGTCACGCACCCCAAATACCTTGGTCTCACACTCGATGCGGAACTGAGATTTACTAAGCACACTGAAACAGTTTCAAAGAGAGCTCTGAAAAAACTCAGCATCCTGAGGAGACTTTGTGGTTCAAACTGGAGTTCCAAACCAAAGACACTCCTAAATACTTACACAACACTCATCAGACCAATCCTTGAATATGCAGCACCAATCTGGGCTCCAGCATCTTCATCCTCGAAAGTCGACTCTGTCCAGTACAGAGCCTCCAAAACCATCATTGGAGCCGTCTCATCTACAAATAATTTGAAAGCTGAAACTGAATGTGGCCTAACCCCATTGGAAAATCGGAGAAAATTCGCTACAGTGAAATTCACGAACAAAATCAGGAGCAATCACGAACAACATATCTCAAAAGTCATCTTTCGGAACTGGTCGGAAAAAACCAGGCTAAAAAGATCTTCTACTCTCCAGTACAACAAAAACATCAGACACTACATCAACCTACAGCACACGAGCCTTGACATCTTTCAAGAACCCAGGTCCCGGTCAAACCACCCTCCTTTGTGAATATAAACTTGAATCTCCTCGAACCCTGCTCCAAAAAAAGAGCCTCAAGAAACAATCAAGAGGAAAGGAATGGAAACTATTGCCAAGATTTTAAAACCACACTTGGTCGCTGCTTACACCGACGGCTCTTCGAATTCTGACTGCGATAGAGGCGGATCCGGAATTTGTATAACCTACCCTGATGGCTCAACTTCCAGACACAAAATTGCAGCAGGCAAAATCGCCTCCAACTTCACAAGCGAACTCATCGCAATCAAAGAAGCTCTGAGTATTTACCTCACTTGGATAACACTCAACCCCTCTGAGGGCATAGTAATCTTCACAGACTGCAGATCTGCTCTTCATGCCCTCCAAAAAGGAAATACAAACCTCGCCCAAAAGATCAATACCCTCCTGCCCTTAATTGAGGAAAAGAAGAAGCTTTGTGCGCTTCAATGGATCCCGGCACACGTCGACATCAAAGGGAACGAAGAGGCCGATTCTTTGGCCAAGGAAGCGAGGACCATCGAACCAGCCCCCGTGATTACAACATCTTCTTACTTAAATGCCGTTGCAAAACAGAAGCTCTGCCATAACAACCGAAGAAAATCATCACTTCCCGAGCTTAACTTCGACAGGGAAATAACAAAAACAATTGCCAGACTGAGGACAATGCACCTTAAAAACATGAAAATCTTGCCTGATGGATCAAGAACATACCCTGAATGTAGGCACTGCCCAGGGATACAGCTTGATCCCGATCATCTCTTCAACTGCCCGTCCATCATTGCAGCACTATTTAAAATTGACTTAAACTGTTCTAGGGAGACGCTTTATACGGACAAAGCTGCAGATGTGGCCAGTGCAGTGCTTCACGCCTTTGGACCCGTGTAACTGTGCTCTCTCTACCTTTCTCTGAACACTTTTGTTTTTTTTATTGTTTTTATTGCAATTGTCACACGACAACAACAACAACGGAGTTTTATTATTTTTATATTAATTTTTGCTTTTTGGTTTCTTTGCCATAATTCATATTTTTTTTTAGTTTATTGTAAACATTTCAAAAATACCTTTAGTGTAGCGTAAAAGGTAGAATCGCATTTTTGCAACTTCCTTTTTTATTCCCGTTATTATTTAAACGGTTGAGTTCGCTTGTGAACACGAACAGTAATTAAATAATAACAAACACCAACTTCCAATCAGTTTTTTCTTAAACGTTTCAATAATAAATTCGTGTTTATCAGTGAGTACAGAGAAACTAGTCAGTGTTTGTAGACGGGGTGGTTCCTTAAACTTAAACACATTCGAGCTCACTGCGAATTATCTTTATTTTTATACTTATAGTGAGTTTAGTTGGGGCTACCACTAGACCGAGTGAACATTGCGCTCTGAAAATATGTGAACTATGTTCTTACCATCTTCGGCCGGAATGTTTACTCGGTCATGTGATGGTCTCGGGAACTAAAACACGTACGCACGCTTACTTCCCTAGTTCTACCTGATGAAGCAATTTTCATGTTACAAAGGACCACATATTAGTTCCCACTTCTAACCGTTAGCTCGCTTCTTTTGCCTCCAGTACGTGTACTTCTCCTGCCACATATGTCCTTAGGCTTCTGGCCGTGGCAACGGCACCCGTACACTTTGTCTTGACAATTCCCCTATTGCGCGCTTCAAAGTTAAACCTTATTATAAAAAATATCAATAAAAGAGTACTTAATTAAAAAGTGAATAAAGTATGAAAAAAATACCAAAAAAGAATAAATTTTACTATAAAACCATCTATACTGTTTTTTATTTAATGTTAAAATTGTTAATATACTTATCTTTACTTCTGTTAGCAATATTTGTACACATTTAAATGTTTCTAACGTTAAAATATTTTCTTTGTTGACGCGTTTCGGAATAACTCTATTCTCAAAACTTTCTTAGTACTGTTCGACGAAACATTGAATTCGTCTTCATATAGAGATCAGCCTCGCCCCCACCACCTGCAGGATTGGTTTAAGACCTCTCCCGTTTAACAACTTGAAAATTTTAAACTTTTGAAAATTAAGTCCAGTCCAATTAATAATAAATCTGCTCCCACGATTCCAACATCAAACTCGTGACTCCCGTCTAAGGTCTAACCCGAGGCGGGGGACTCGGTGCCACGACCCGTGGTACCAGTATGAAAGAGTTTTTCGACCTTACTATAAATCCTTGACTGGTCACCGGCCCCCACTGGGACGAGACGAGCTCCACCAGTGACAGCTGTTCGGCCGCTCTTCCAGAACTACTCGGGACCAGTAGATCCTTCCAAACTGCCAAGTTTTCCATACTGACTATACCCCGTCTGATTAGTTCGATCCAGGTAGTGCAATCCGACGTTTATCCACTTTCGGTTTGCCTTACCTAAGGGCTGGTCGCCATACTAGGGACTTGGTTCTAAGGGGAAAGGATTGAGCGAATAGGCAAACCTTGAGTTTGGGGTGTTAGCCCTGTTCCCATATTCCTACCCTAAGCCATTGTCGGTGACAGAAGCTGTAAAACCTCGGGGCCACCAAACCCCCTCCTTCTCTGACTGATTCACTTACTTGAGCGAATACTAGATTACTATTAAAGTTTTGAGAATGGAGTTATTCCAAAACGCGTCAACAAAGACAAATATTTGAATGCTAGAAAAGGTAGAAAAATGTTCTTATATGTTTAATACTAACATATTATAATTAGAGGGTAAGTAGTATCCATTAGAGAAGACTCGCAAAGGGGGAAGTATTTCAGGCATTGCCCGCTCTCCGCTCGTAAGAGACGAGGCAATAAAGTTTTACCTGGCAGAATAAATAGTTCCTCAAGAACACGAAAAAATAATAAACTTTGGCACTGACAACCCAAAAATAATAAACTTGGGCACTGACGACTCAAAAAATAATACACTTTGGAGCTGGCAACCCAAAAATAATAAACTTTGGCCTGATAACCCCAAAAATAATAAACTTTGAACCTGACAACCCTAACAATAATAAAAAAAACTTTGGCGCTGACAACCCTAAAAATAAAAAAACAAACTTTGGCGCTGACAACCCAAAAATAATAAACTTTGGCACTGACGACCCAAAAAATAATACACTTTGGCGTTGACAACCTCAAAAATAATAAACTTCAGCGCTGACAACCCTAAAAATAATACACTTTGGCGCTGACAACCCCAAAAATAATACACTTTGGCGCTGACAATGCCAAAAATAATAGACTTTAGCGCTGACAACCCCAAAATGAAAAATGTTGTAAACAGTTTACCTCACTTTAAAAAAAAAACGCAGAAAGTTAGTTTATAAAACAGCACGCCATGTTATACATTGCAATATAGCTACAAAGTTTTCAGTTAGGACTTGTTTGGGTACAAACAAAAAACAATTTTTTAAAAATAAGCTGACCGATTGAGGAATGAAATGGGTGGTGTTATATTGTAGTAGAGACTGCTGTATCATTGGGAACAACTGTTTGCATATAGATATGGATAAAAGTAATAAAATATTGATGTAATGTGTCACATTAATCCTTCTTTATTCGGTTTACATGAACAGAACTAAGTTTGGAGCGGTAAAAACAGAGGGAAGCATTTTGTAATCTCCGAAGTGAACCGGAACCTTTCATACTACCCTTTTGATGTTTAATATAATCAAGGATGAACAGCCAATCTCATTCACCGCTCGTTGCATCCGCTCGTTTACCGAATCTAAACAAGAACATTGTTGAACCGAAACGCATACGAGATTTGTACGCTATACAATTATAAAAAAAACTGCAAAAAAGACACGTGCATTGAGTGTTAAAGAGAACAAAAATATTTGTATGGATATGGGGAGGGGGAGAGGGGATGGAAAATGAGTTTGTTAAAAAGGCTGAAAGAGGTGTTTCTGCATGACAGACATGAAAGGCGGTTCCATTGACTGACACAAGTCAATAGAGAGCGAGCAATATATTCATGTAACCTCACTCTCTCTTCAAATGTGAATATCACATGTAAAAGCAAATTGCATTACTGCTGCACTGTATACAAGAACGGAGACATCTTCAGCAATTCCAAAAAATAACGTCCCTTTTTTACTTGTACAATATTAGATATATTTTGTTTTAGTGTAAAAAGAGCCTCGTAAAATATGTGAAGTCAGAAAATTTAATTTTTTATCAAAATTAGATATTTATTTAAAAACTGTT
The DNA here is from genome assembly GCA_036971475.1 of Prosapia bicincta. Classification (NCBI taxonomy): domain Eukaryota; kingdom Metazoa; phylum Arthropoda; class Insecta; order Hemiptera; family Cercopidae; genus Prosapia; species Prosapia bicincta. The sequence goes on from JBAIZL010000004.1 coordinate 162,101,357, forward strand.
GTTTAACTTACTTTTCTACCCAGTCATTAGTATCTTCATAGTACTTATTTGACGTCACACACGCTTTTTTCGTTCCTTTCAAAAAGATTAGGTTATGGTACTCTTGGGGGTGGAAGGCTACCGACAGAGTGAAAACATTTTTAGCCATATCTACAGATATTTTGAGATGAGAAAAAAATCTTGCGTTTTGCGAAAATACCTAAACATTTGTTATACTATAAAAACCAATAATACACAGTTTTTACATTTAACACTATAATTTGAGCTACAAATAACAAATTAGAGCTAATACTCTTGCAAAATTTTCACCAAATGTAATGAAAATATAAGATTATAAAAATTAATTTTAAACAATAATACAGATTTCTTATATTTAACATCAAAATTTGATCTACAAATAACTTAGGGCTAATAGTTTTGCGAAATTTTCTATTACAATCGCCAAAAGTATGAATTTATACATTTTTAATTCAATATTTATATCTTTATTTTAGGAATGTGTTTATTAAAAACTAATATTTATTGTAGTTAATATTAAAATAATGTAGGTAACAAAAAACATTTACTAGATCTTTAATTAATACAAATTAATTTGAAATCAGTTCTTAATAATTATTAGATGCGCCTAGGAATGTTTTATTTCAAAAATTAGATTGAAATACATAACTTATTATTATATTACATTGAATTATTTGTATTGAGATTTGTCAAAATTTAAATAAATAAATATATTTACTGACTGATCAAAACTTTTTAATAATAACAGTTTTACTTAACAATATTCAATAAATAATGTAAAATAACCTACTCGTTAAAGCAGTTTTTTTAAAACATAACCTCTAATCCAAAATCAGCTGTTGCATGAAATCATATGTTATCATTTAATTCACTTTGAGGTGACTTACAGCGTAGCCTGACGAAAATTATACTGACGCGAAATTGTATGTTTATGTCCATTCAATAGGCTAAGTTTTTGTAGGCGACGCAATAAAAGTTTTCACTTCAAAAACATATTCGCCACCGCCGCTGACGACAGGACTCCTGAGATCGTCGCCTGTCTATGGTTTTGCAAACGCTCGCGGTCTTTTGACAGAGATGGAAGTCCGAAGTGTAAGGTAGGAACTGCAAGGTGGATCGTATCGCTGGAACTGGGATTTGTAATGTCCCCACAAGTTCCCGTGAGGCAAGGTGTTTGACAGCGGGCCTCCTGAGTGCAGTGGATTAGTACTTCATTCATCATACCTTTAGGAACAAACTCAACGAAAGTCCAGAAAGGGGGTTTAGTGACCGCTGTGGTTTTTGCCGTTTTTGCAGCGTCTTTTTAAATTCCTTATTTCAATTCACTCTCTCCCTATGTATATAAATCAAGTTAAATACGGTTTTTTCAAATAATAATTGGGGGGAATGTTCACTACCCAGAGAAGTTTTAAATAATTTTAACTCTAGAAATAATATTTTATGCTATTTTAGCACTTTAAATAGGCAATGTTCCACAATTACGTATTGTCGTTTCGTAGTCAGTATTAGTTTTGATTCCTAATATTGGAAGAATAAAATAAATTTATTTTATATGTAAATATTTTTTTACTAAAATAAATTGGTTTGGGATCATGCGCTCCGCGTGCGCCCTGATTACCCTTAACGCTTTTACCATTAGAGTTGGGAGATTTTACAAATAACGAATGGTATAGGTTGGTTTTGGGAATAAAACGATGGGTTATCATTTTTCAATTCCTTCTATTATTTCACACTCTCCTTCAACACACTACATCTTGTTCAAATTTTCAATTTTTAATAAAATACTTTCATTCATCCAGTCAAGTTTAAATACAGTTTTTCAAACTTTTAGGGGATGACAATTGATGTAAAACCAGTTTTTTTTCAATTATTAATTCATTAATTAGATTTAATAATGAATAGATTTTACTTTTATATTGGGGGTGATCTTTTCATAAAAAGTTGGCAAGGTATGCAATATAGTTATTTTGACCCATTTGGCTTAAAGTAAGTGAAAACATGATTTCATTAAACAGCTTTTATGCTATAGGTTGAGTGGTAGGACAGCAGATATAACGCTTAGGCGATGTTACTTTATTTATATTAATTGTAATAATTTCATAAAAAGTAACTAAAATAAAAATTCTGTTTGTTGGCCTAGGTATGAATTGACTTTAAACAATTTCTGTTAGTTTTAAGTATTTAACATCGGATCAAGGTTATTCGCATTTGGGTGCTTAGGAGAAGGAGTGCCTTCCCGATTTGTAATGACGCTTACTCGTTTGAGATGTACAGAAGGCGTATAATGATAGGGATGTGTTTTATTCAAACTCAGGAGGGTAGGCTAAATGAATTGTTTTTAATTTGTGTTTAGTAATTCTGTACAAGTTGTAGGTGTACATTTTCCAATAAGAATAATTAGATTTATGTTATTTAGGACTAGTCACAGAACTATATTTAAAACAAATACGATGCTTAAAGCTAACAATAAACCTTGAAAACGAATTACAATTCAGTTAGGACAATTTGCAAATCAACATAGGTTGTGATATAAAATGACTGGAGGGTAGTTTCTGAAGCTAAAATGTGTGAGAAGTGTAGGCAGATTCAGGGGGTCTGAACTATATGGAAACTTTGATAACGATTGCGTAGGTGAATTCTGAGTATGGGTTTATTGGGCTGTCGTTTGGTGTAGTGAGACGTCCGGGTACATCATTAGGCGGTCAAGTAATCGTGCAAAACGGCACCAAATACTTGTTGCAAAGGCCTAAACAAAACTGCCACAGGCCTTCTTTTATGTTTATTTCTTAGCACAATTTATTATGGCGAAATTCAGTAAAAATATGTTTAACTCTGATTAAATTATGAATAAATAATGTTAGAAACTTTTTAAGTGTGAACTATTTTGAATTGTTCATATTTTTAAGTGAACAAGTATTTAGCGACGCTTGTAGAAACTTATTGGCTGGACATAAACATACAATTTCGCGGCAGTATAACTTCCGTTAGGTTACGCTATGAGTAGCCTCAAAGTAAAGTACATGATAACATATGATTTCATTCAACAGCTGATTTTATGTTATAGGTTATGTTGTAGAACTACAGTTTTAACACGTAGTTTATGTTACATTATTTATTAAACATTAATAAGGAATAAAATTATTAGTAAATAGTTTTGATCAGTTAATAAATATATTAATTTAATTATATTTTCATAAATCTCAATACAAATAATCCAATATAAGAATAATATTATGTTGTGTGTTTTTAAATTGATAGGATTCTTAGGCGCGTCCGATACTTTTTAAGAACTGATTTAAAATAAATTCGTTTAAAAGATTTGTATTCAGTAAACAACTAAAAAATGTTTTTCTTACT
>JBAIZL010000004.1:162107231-162122231 GCA_036971475.1 Prosapia bicincta
ATCTGACATATTTGGCTCAACAATAACTGTTAACCTGTAGATGAAAGTGGCGCAAAGCTTCTCACTGGGGTGGAATTAACGTCTAAATTAGATTTTAATTGCATCGCCCCTACAGGTCACTTGAGCAGTGCTTGACGGAGCGGTGTTCAAATTGCTTTCCCCTGTACAGTCTTAGGCAAAACGCAATACAGTTCTTGGAGCATTAAGTCATATATGGGATTATGTACAGTAACAAGGAAAATTCAATTCCTATTATGGTGTAAAACCATCTATTGCGATTACTGATTCATTGAAGGGTGTGAAAAATAAGCTTTAAGAATAAAACAAGTAATAAGTAATTAAAATAAACGTTTTTAAAGTCAATTACTATTTATGAGAAAAAATATTTTATTAGCCGTTTATTAAGTATTTATATAAATAAAAACACATAAAAATTTTTTTAAAACAGTTGTTCTACCACATAACCTATAATATAAAATCAGCTATGTTATGAAATCATATATTATAATTTATTTTAAGGCAAATGGAAATAACTATACTAAGGTAAGCTATATTGCATACCTTGCCTGCATACCTTGCCCCTTTAGTTTTCCCCCATACATTAAATTAAATTAATGAATGGATATTTGAAAAAACTGTAATAACAACAAGTGTCATCCACTACAAGTTTTAAAATATATTTTAACTTGAACGGACGAATAAAAAGTATTTTATTAACGATTGAAATTTGAACAAGATAAATATATATACGGAGAGAGAGAGAGAGGGGGGGAGAGCGTGTGAACTAATAGAAGAAATTGAGAAACTGTTATTTTAACAAATCAAGAAGAAAAATTTTACTAGAACGAAGTTTCGAAAACTAATTTGTTGTCATTTTCAAGTCATTATTAAATTTATAACCTAGAGAACACACATCGACCATGTAGCCTATGTGTGTGTGTATGTGTGGAAAACATTATAAAAGCATATACTATTGGTGTACATTTCCCCAAGCATGGCTGATCTAAAAGCACTAAACCCAAACCATTAGCATAACGCAGCCATTAAACAGCTATAATTCCGATTTATTGAAATCTGCAAAGCTAATAAAGGATGCAAATTGTTTGGCGTATAATTGCGAATCGCCCAGTAAGCTACGTAGCTAGCAAAAATACACCGACCAGAGCTAATGTACAGGAAACAACTGCAGTGCGGGTTAACAATAAACCGAACGCAATATATTATAAACGCCTGATATTTCCGATTGGCCGAGCATCTTTGCAACCATTCCCCAATTTGCGATCGATTTCTGCAACATTAACTTAAATATTATGCATTATATTAGCGCTATTGCCCCGCTGTGTTTACATATTGCAATTTGTGATTTGAGCGTTACGCTTCGCCGGTGTTTGTTCGACGGCGGGCGCCTCAGGCAGAACCAGTTTTCCAACTATATTAAATGCAAAATATCCTATTTATTCGTATGGACGTTTTGTATTGGCTCAGTACTGTTTGTCTCGTAATAATGACAACTGCGTGTTTGCAATCGGAATTGCTATTTTAGAACAGTTTGGTAAACTTTGGATGGGTGCAAAGCCCCCAACATAGGAAGATAAAAGCGACAACAATGTAAACCAGAATAAACAGGTTGACGAATTAGCGATAAAGAAATGTTAATCAACTATAGAAGTTCGTGTGATTGTTTAGTTCCAGTTTTCCGGGATTTTTTAAAAAAGAACGCTTAAACTAAAATAAAGAAGAGAAAGACACACTATCGAAAGAAAGAAGCTCTCCTAGTACAGTCATATGAGAAGCATGTTACGGGTGATAGAATACCATTAAAAACCTGGAAATGGATCCCAAAAAAAGACGAAGAAGGAAAGGAAGACCAAGGAAATCATGGTATAAGATTAGAATAGCAATGAACAGAAGAGATATAGAAAGAAGAAGATTCGTGGTAAAACAAGACACAATGGCGTTCGAATTGCTGTAAACAGCCCATAACGCTGTAATAGTCACTACACACACACACACACACACACACACACACACACACACACACACACACACACACACACACACACACACACACACACACACACACACACACACACACACACACACACTCACACACACACACACACACACACACACACACACACACACACACACACACACACACACACACACACACACACACACACACACACACACACACACACACACACACACACACACACACACACACACACACACACACACACACACACACACACATACACACACACACACACACACACACACACACACACACACACACATATATATATATATATATATATATATATATATATATATATATATATATATATATATATATGTAAGTATGTATATATATTCTGTATATTTTCATTGCAATTTTTGAAGCGAAAATGTCAGACACGTCTTTAGAAGCGATTTCAATTAAATCCGTTAAATAAACATTTTATTACGTAAAATTTTCAACATCTAACAAAGGTTCTCTATTAACTACATTCTGCAAATGAAGGATTCATTTCTATTGAGGCAATCTCACTGTCTATTAACTTGTACTCTTTTAAATCAACAACGTAAAATGATTTACCTAGTTCTGTAATAATGTCATAAAATTTAATTCTAAATGTACAAAGTATTGTGCATGATTTCTCAATTCTCTTTAGTTCAAACTCTCCATATACATATCAAAACAACACAGGTTATTCACATACAATAATTATTTTTTTAATTTATATTCAAAGATTTTCGTTGTTAAACAGTACCAACATCGTATTCAGGAATGAATAATGCAAGATATTATATTATATATCTTGTATTATTCATTCCTGATGATGTTGGTACTGTTTATCAACGAAAAGCTTTGAATATAAATTTAAAAAATAGTACTTGTATTTGAAAACCTGTGTTGTTTTTTATTATTAAACAAGAAAATATAGTTTATATATATATATACATAAATATCTTATGAACATTTTCAATCGTTAATAAAATACTTTTTATTCATCCTCTCAATTTCAAATACATTTATTATACTTGTAGGGAATAACACTTATTGGCAATACATTTTTATCAAATAATAAATCATTCATTAAATTTAATGAATATATTTACGTTTTATATGGAAGAAAAACTTTTCACAAAAGGAACAGAGTATGCAATATAGTTAGTTATTTCGTCCCATTTGCCTTAAAATAAGTACTTTCATAAAACAGCTGATTTTATGTTTTAAGTTATGTTGTAGAACAACTGTTTTAACGCATATGTTACGTTACTTTATTTATATTAATTGTAATTATTTAATAAAAAGTAGCTATAATAAAATTTATTTTTGTTTTCCCAAGTGGGTATTTACTTAATATTTTTATATGACTTGTTTTATATTATTGAGAAGTTCTTGTCCTAATGGTAAGGTTGCAACTACTGGATAATCAGCTGTTACAAGAAGGGTCTGACATTTCCTTTGAACATGCAATAACGTTCCCTAAGTACAGTTTATTTTAAGAAATATAAATCCGTATTTTAGTGAGAGTATTAAAAGTTATTACCGGAGTGAAAATCTTATCAGGTTTTATTTATCGGGTTTTATTTAAACTTTATTGCTGAGTTTATTGCTTATAAACTTGAAGAATAATCCTATACATGGCTGGATGCTTTCATCTCGCTGAGTATAAAAATTGGAGAGTCAATAGTTTTACAGCTCGAAATCACCCTAAATTAATTCACTGTAAGCTAAATCCATTCTTTGCTTTCATTGTTGAAGCTCGCCCCCGTCGTGGAGGGTGGTCCAACTTACGATCTTATTATAGATAAGCAGGGCTACCGTTGTCAGATGATTGGATATGTCAACAGTTTGTTTTGGTCGGCTGTCGTAACAAGGACTCCTAGTTCAAAACATTACCTGCAGTAAGGACGTAATCCTTGGAGGAATGACAGTTTCAATCCTCAACAGATGTCCTTGAGTTATTTCAAGTGTCCCGGATTTATATTAGGGGTTTATTGTTCGTTAATGCCCATCGGCTCGGTACGGGTGATGTTAATGCCAGTTGGGTCGATGAGGCTAGAGTAAATCTGTATCTAAATGCTAATATTTGTTAGTTCAAGTTTGTTTATATGAAAGTATTTTTATAAGAAAGATTTTTTGGGTTGGACATAACGGTAGTCTATATTTTGCATGCAAGTAAAATCAACTAATGCGTCACTCGTCACGAGAGGCTCTTCATGTTTTAGCTTCATTGATAACATATGATTTTATGCAACAGCTGATTTTCTATTATAGGTTATGTTGTAGAACAGCTGTTTTTACACGTAGGTAATGTAACTTTATTTATCGCATGCATACATTATTAAGTTAAAAGATTATTATTCAAGTGTTTGAAAACCTCCTAAGACAAATTTAACACTTTTTAAGAAGGGATTGCAATTAAATTCGTTAAATAAAATTTGTACTAATTAAGAATTTCAACATTTAACACAGATTTTCTATTATTGTTCTATTATTAACTCCTCTAACTGGATCATATTTACAATTCTATTAACTATGTATTTCTATTAATAACTCCACTAGCTAAATCTTATTATTACTTCTATTTCCTATATTGTTCTATTAATAACTAAACTAACTATATCTTATTAACACTACTATCAACTATATTGTTATATTAATAACTCCACTACCTATATCTTATTAACACTACTATCAACTATATTGTTATATTATTAACTCCACTAACTATATCTTATTAACACTACTATCAACTATATTGTTCTATTATTAACTCCACAAACTAGATCTTATTAATACTTCCATTAACTATATTGTTTTATTATTAACTCCACTAACTAGATCATATTAACACTTCTAATAACTATATTCTGCAAAAGTGTGCATTTCTGTCGACCAGTACCGCTGACTAATCTATAGAAATTGATCCTTTTATACATTCAGTAAACATAAATATTTTATTTATATATATAGTTAATGGTTTGATTAAAACCATTGCTTGAGATTTAATGGCTTTATTGAAAATTGATTTTTTAAATGCAGTAAATTTTGGATTGTAATGTATTGTCATGCAAAATTTACGTTTACATCCTACATTATCCTAAATGTCATGCAAAATATACGTTTCCATCCTAGATTTACTAAATGTCATGTAATATTTACGTTTACATCCTAAATTATCCTAAATGTCATGCAAAATTTACGTTACATCCTAGATTTACTAAATGTCATGCAAAATGTATGTTTACATCCTAGATTTACTAAATGTAATGCAATATTTACGTTTACATCCTAGATTATCCTAAATGTCATGCAACATTTACGTTTACATCCTAGATTTACTAAATGTCATGTAATATTTACGTTTACATCCTAGATAATCCTAAATGTCATGCAAAATTTACTTTTACTTCCTAGATTTACTAAACGTCTTGAAAATTTACGTTTACATCCCAGATTCAGTAAATTGCATTTAATATTCACGTTTACGAACTATATTTTCCTAATTGTCATGCAAAATTCATGATTTCATCCTAGATTATCCTAAATGTCATGTAATATTTACATCCTAGATTAGTCTAAATGTCATGTAACATTTATGTTTACCGTCTAGATTTACTAAATGTAATGTTATATTTACGTTTACATCCTAGATTATGCTAAATGTCATACAAAATTCATGTTTTCATCCTAGATAATCTTAAATGTCATGTAATATTTACGTTTACATCCTAGATAATCCTAAATGTCATGTAATATTTACATCCTAGATTGGCCTAAATGTCATGTAACATTTGTGTTTACCATCTAGATTTACTAAATGCAATGTTATATTTACGTTTACATCCTAGATTTACTAAATGTCATGTAATATTTACATCCTAGTTTATCCTAAATGTCATGTAACATTTATGTTTACCATCTAGATTTACTACATGTAATGTTATATTTACGTTTACATCCTAGATTTACTAAATGTCATGTAATATTTACGTTTACATCCTAGATTATGCTAAATGTCATGCAAAATTCATGTTTTCACCCTAGATAATGTTAAATGTCGTGTAATATTTACGATTACATCCTAGATAATCCTAAATGTCATGCAAAATTTACTTTTACTTCCTAGACTTACTAAAATTCATGTAAATTTACGTTTACATCCCAGATTCAGTAAATTACATTTAATATTCACGTTTACGTTCTATATTTTCCTAAATGTCATGAAAAATTCATGTTTTCATCCTAGATAATCCTAAATGTCATGTAATATTTACATCCTAGATTAGCCTAAATGTCATGTAACATTTATGTTTACCGTCTAAATTTACTAAATGTAATGTTATATTTACGTTTACATTCTAGATTTACTAAATGTCATGTAATATTTACGTTTACATCCTAGATTATGCTAAATGTCATGCAAAATTGATGTTTTCACCCTAGATAATCATAAATGTCGTGTAATATTTACGATTACATCCTAGATAATCCTAAATGTCATGCAAAATTTACTTTTACTTCCTAGACTTACTAAAAGTCATATAAATTTACGTTTACATCCCAGATTCAGTAAATTACATTTAATATTCACGTTTACGTTCTATATTTTCCTAAATGTCATGCAAAATTCATGTTTTCATCCTAGATAATCCTAAATGTCATGTAATATTTACATCCTAGATTAGCCTAAATGTCATGTAACATTTATGTTTACCGTCTAAATTTACTAAATGTAATGTTATATTTACGTTTATATTCTAGATTTACTAAATGTCATGTAATATTTACATCCTAGTTTATCCTAAATGTCATGTAACATTTATGTTTACCATCTAGATTTACTACATGTAATGTTATATTTACGTTTACATCCTAGATTTACTAAATGTCATGTAATATTTACTTTTACATCCTAGATTATGCTAAATAGCATGCAAAATTCATGTTTTCACCCTAGATAATCCTAAATGTCATGCAAAATTTACTTTTACTTCCTAGACTTACTAAAAGTCATGTAAATTTACGTTTACATCCCAGATTCAGTAAATTACATTTAATATTCACGTTTACGTTTTATATTTTCCTAAATGTCATGCAAAATTCATGTTTTCATCCTAGATAATCCTAAATGTCATGTAATATTTGCATCCTAGAATAGTTTAAATGTCATGTAACATTTATGTTTACCGTCTAAATTTACTAAATGTAATGTTATATTTACGTTTACATTCTAGATTTACTAAATGTCATGTAATATTTACGTTTACATCCTAGATTTACTAAATGTCATGTAGTATTTACGTTTACATCCTAGATAATCCTAAATGTCATGCAAAATTTACTTTTACTTCCTAGATTTACTAAACGTCTTGAAAATTTACGTTTACATCCCAGATTCAGTAAATTGCATTTAATATTCACGTTTACGAACTATATTTTCCTAATTGTCATGCAAAATTCATGATTTCATCCTAGATTATCCTAAATGTCATGTAATACATACATCCTAGATTAGTCTAAATGTCATGTAACATTTATGTTTACCGTCTAGATTTACGAAATTTAATGTTATATTTACGTTTACATCCTAGATTATGCTAAATGTCATACAAAATTCATGTTTTCATCCTAGATAATCTTAAATGTCATGTAATATTTACGTTTACATCCTTGATAATCCTAAATGTCATGTAATATTTACATCCTAGATTGGCCTAAATGTCATGTAACATTTGTGTTTACCATCTAGATTTACTAAATGTAATGTTATATTTACGTTTACATCCTAGATTTACTAAATGCCATGTAATATTTACGTTTACATCCTAGATTATCCTAAATGTCATGCAAAATTCATGTTTTCATCCTAGATAATCCTAAATGTCATGTAATATTTACATCCTAGATTAGTCTAAATGTCATGTAACATTTATGTTTACCGTCTAGATTTACTAAATGTAATGTTATATTTACGTTTACATCCTAGATTATGCTAAATGTCATGCAAAATTCATGTTTTCATCCTAGATAATCTTAAATGTCATGTAATATTTACGTTTACATCCTAGATAATCCTAAATGTCATGTAATATTTACATCCTAGATTGGCCTAAATGTCATGTAACATTTGTGTTTACCATCTAGATTTACTAAATGTAATGTTATAATTACGTTTACATCCTAGATTTATTAATGTCATGTAATATTTACGTTTACATTCTAGATTATCCTAAATGTCATGCAAAATTCATGTTTTCATCCTAGATAATCCTAAATGTCATGTAATATTTACATCCTAGATTATTCTAAATGTCATGTAACATTTATGTTTACCATCTAGATTTAATAAATGTAATGTTATATTTACGTTTACATCCTAGATTATGCTAAATGTCATGCAAAATTCATGTTTTCATCCTAGATAAACTTAAATGTCATGTAATATTTACGTTTACATCCTAGATTTACTAAATGCCATGTAATATTTACATCCTAGTTTATCCTAAATGTCATGTAACATTTATGTTTACCATCTATATTTACTACATGTAATGTTTACGTTTACATCCTATATTTACTAAATGTCATGTAATATTTACGTTTATATTCCTAGATTATGCTAAATGTCATGCAAAATTCATGTTTTCATCCTAGATAATCTTAAATGTCATGTAATATTTACGTTTACATCCTAGATAATCCTAAATGTCATGTAATATTTACATCCTAGATTGGCCTAAATGTCATGTAACATTTGTGTTTACCATCTAGATTTACTAAATGTAATGTTATATTTACGTTTACATCCTAGATTTACTAAATGTCATGTAATATTTACGTTTACATCCTAGATTATTCTAAATGTCACGCAAAATTCATGTTTTCATCCTAGATAATCCTAAATGTCATGTAATATTTACATCCTAGATTATTCTAAATGTCATGTAACATTTATGTTTACCATCTAGATTTACTAAATGTAATGTTATATTTACGTTTACATCCTAGATTATGCTAAATGTCATGCAAAATTCATGTTTTCATCCTAGATAATCTTAAATGTCATGTAATATTTACGTTTACATCCTAGATAATTCTAAATGTCATGTAATATTTACATCCTAGATTGGCCTAAATGTCATGTAACATTTATGTTTACCATCTAGAATTACTAAATGTAATGTTATATTTACGTTTACATCCTAGATTTACTAAATGCCATGTAATATTTACATCCTAGTTTATCCCAAATGTCATGTAACATTTATGTTTACCATCTAGATTTACTACATGTAATGTTATATTTACGTTTACATCCTAGATTTAGTAAATGTCATGTAATATTTACGTTTACATCCTAGATTATGCTAAATGTCATGCAAAATTCATGTTTTCACCCTAGATAATGTTAAATGTCGTGTAATATTTACGATTACATCCTAGATAATCCTAAATGTCATGCAAAATTTACTTTTACTTCCTACACTTACTAAAATTCATGTAAATTTACGTTTATATCCCAGATTCAGTAAATTACATTTAATATTCACGTTTACGTTCTATATTTTCCTAAATGTTATGAAAAATTCATGTTTTCATCCTAGATAATCCTAAATGTCATGTAATATTTACATCCTAGATTAGCCTAAATGTCATGTAACATTTATGTTTACCGTCTAAATTTACTAAATGTAATGTTATATTTATGTTTACATTCTAGATTTACTAAATGTCATGTAATATTTACGTTTACATCCTAGATTATGCTAAATGTCATGCAAAATTGATGTTTTCACCCTAGATAATCATAAATGTCGTGTAATATTTACTATTACATCCTAGATAATCCTAAATGTCATGCAAAATTTACTTTTACTTCCTAGACTTACTAAAAGTCATGTAAATTTACGTTTACATGCCAGATTCAGTAAATTACATTTAATATTCACGTTTACGTCCTATATTTTCCTAAATGTCATGCAAAATTCATGTTTTCATCCTAGATAATCCTAAATTTCATGTAATATTTACATCCTAGATTAGCCTAAATGTCATGTAACATTTATGTTTACCGTCTAAATTTACTAAATGTAATGTTATATTTACGTTTACATCCTAGATTTACTAAATGTCATGTAATATTTAGTTTTACATCCTAGATAATGCTAAATGTCATGCAAAATTCATGTTTTCACCCTAGATAATCCTAAATGTCATGCAAAATTTACTTTTACTTCCTAGACTTACTAAAAGTCATGTAAATTTACGTTTACATCCCAGATTCAGTAAATTACATTTAATATTTACGTTTACGTTTTATATTTTCCTAAATGTCATGCAAAATTCATGTTTTCATCCTAGATAATCCTAAATGTCATGTAATATTTGCATCCTAGAATAGTTTAAATGTCATGTAACATTTATGTTTACCATCTAGATTTACTACATGTAATGTTATATTTACGTTTACATCCTGGATTTAGTAAATGTCATGTAATATTTACGTTTACATCCTAGATTATGCTAAATGTCATGCAAAATTCATGTTTTCACCCTAGATAATGTTAAATGTCGTGTAATATTTACGATTACATCCTAGATAATCCTAAATGTCATGCAAAATTTACTTTTAATTCCTAGACTTACTAAAATTCATGTAAATTTACGTTTACATCCCAGATTCAGTAAATTACATTTAATATTCACGTTTACGTTCTATATTTTCCTAAATGTCATGAAAAATTCATGTTTTCATCCTAGATAATCCTAAATGTCATGTAATATTTACATCCTAGATTAGCCTAAATGTCATGTAACATTTATGTTTACCGTCTAAATTTACTAAATGTAATGTTATATTTACGTTTACATTCTAGATTTACTAAATGTCATGTAATATTTACGTTTACATCCTAGATTATGCTAAATGTCATGCAAAATTGATGTTTTCACCCTAGATAATCATAAATGTCGTGTAATATTTACGATTACATCCTAGATAATCCTAAATGTCATGCAAAATTTACTTTTACTTCCTAGACTTACTAAAAGTCATGTAAATTTACGTTTACATCCCAGATTCAGTAAATTACATTTAATATTCACGTTTACGTCCTATATTTTCCTAAATGTCATGCAAAATTCATGTTTTCATCCTAGATAATCCTAAATGTCATGTAATATTTACATCCTAGATTAGCCTAAATGTCACGTAACATTTATGTTTACCGTCTAAATTTACTAAATGTAATGTTATATTTACGTTTATATTCTAGATTTACTAAATGTCATGTAATATTTACGTTTACATCCTAGATTATGCTAAATGTCATGCAAAATTGATGTTTTCACCCGAGATAATCATAAATGTCGTGTAATATTTACGATTACATCCTAGATAATCCTAAATGTCATGCAAATTTACTTTTACTTCCTAGACTTACTAAAAGTCATGTAAATTTACGTTTACATCCCAGATTCAGTAAATTACATTTAATATTCACGTTTACATTCTATATTTTCCTAAATGTCATGCAAAATTCATGTTTTCATCCTAGATAATCCTAAATGTCATGTAATATTTACATCCTAGATTAGCCTAAATGTCATGTAACATTCATGTTTACCGTCTAAATTTACTAAATGTAATGTTATATTTACGTTTACATTCTAGATTTACTAAATGTCATGTAATATTTACATCCTAGTTTATCCTAAATGTCATGTAACATTTATGTTTACCATCTAGATTTACTACATGTAATGTTATATTTACGTTTACATCCTAGATTTACTAAATGTCATGTAATATTTACTTTTACATCCTAGATTATGCTAAATGTCATGCTAAATTCATGTTTTCACCCTAGATAATCCTAAATGTCATGCAAAATTTACTTTTACTTCCTAGACTTACTAAAAGTCATGTAAATTTACGTTTACATCCCAGATTCAGTAAATTACATTTAATATTCACGTTTACGTTTTATATTTTCCTAAATGTCATGCAAAATTCATGTTTTCATCCTAGATAATCCTAAATGTCATGTAATATTTGCATCCTAGATTAGTTTAAATGTCATGTAACATTCATGTTTACCGTCTAAATTTACTAAATGTAATGTTATATTTACGTTTACATTCTAGATTTACTAAATGTCATGTAATATTTACGTTTACATCCTAGATTTACTAAATGTCATGTAATATTTACGTTTACATCCTAGATTATCCTAAATGTCATGTAACATTTGCGTTTACTATCTAGAATTACTAAATGCAAACAGTACCATTTTATATTGCTATCTTTATAAAATAGTGGGTAAAATTTCTAATTGAGGTTCAGTGGGCCTACAATGTTATTCTTTTACTAACAAAAATATTGTTTGAATGTGAAGCAGCTTTGAACCAAATTAAACTTTTGTTATTCTTTCTTAAACTGTTAAAACCATTTTCGGTGGTGATAGACACAGCTGTAGAAGGGTTAAATAGCTAAGTTATACCCCAAAATAGAATTTACAATGTCCCCCTTCTTTAAAAGGTATTTAGACAAATAACCCTCTTAGCCCGTGGTCTGTAATGACTAAGGGTAACTCTATGTTTGCTGGATTCCCTAGCGTGACGTCAGGCCGATCTTAAGTTTTCTCCGCAGTTACCAGCTAAACAGGCTTGTCTTGCCTGCTACCTTGTCTCTATACTAATCCTGATAAATACGACTCAACTTAACTTGATTTTTATTTTCTAAAAAGTCCGGAAAACGCAGGTTCGTCACAAACAGCTGTTTATAAACTGGATCTGCAGTGTGCTGCCCTCGTGAGGTGACAATTGAAACTAATATCTATTTCACCTCGTTTACTTTATCGGCTGTAATACAAATGAAAATTTTACAGTGTGTTTCTTTACAACTGTGCTTGTATTTTACTAAACGTATTACAAATAATAATAGAACCAGTAAGCACAATACAATTTATTAATTTACTATAAACGTCGGTTTATGTGTTGCTTTATGCACATTACGGTTGGTAACTTGTAACAGAAATGTACGTAAGTCATTGATTTACAGAATTATCAATTATCTTTATACATGAAACTGTTAATTTGGTTTTTGTACGCTTCAAAATGAATGTTTTCATTAATGTATTAGATAGGTTTAAGTATCGTTCTAACTCTAAAGTATTTTTCTGGTCGTTGATCGAATTTCTGGTCAAATTCGATTGCGTTACCGAAATGGCAACTTTCTGTACCAGTTATGAAATCTCCCACTATTTCTCAATCTCCGGAACTTTTATTGTCCACAATTAAATGTTCATTTAAAAATACAACATAACAAATGCAATAACTAGAGACAAAAGTGTTTTGTAAAGCTCCAGTTAGTTTTTACAAAACAAAACAATCGTACATACAAATTACAAACTTCTCCGAAATTAATTCTACAGAGAGTAAAGAAACAATTTAAATGTAAAGCCCATCTTGTTTAGGGTTCTCCCATCCCTTCGCTGTCCAATATTGTAACAAAGTTTGGCGTTTAATCCACAACACCAAACGAAGCATGCTGGCTTCAAGTCACGCCTGGTTGCTTCGACCGTTTCATAAATATGGATGCAGTTACTTCAGTTTTGAGCCTTGTGTCTAGTTAAACTCTCCCTACACGTTATATACAAAATTTTGGTTTTTTATATTTCCCTCTTGTTTTATTAATTAGAATTTGTATGTGGACGATTGTTTGTTCTCGCGCCACGTTTCCTCCAGAATGTATTTCACGTTTTTGTGAAAATATACTTTCAGGATATTTAATAACTCCAGCTGTCGTGGTTACGCAATTACATGGGATGAGGCTATTAATTTGTTTTACTTTTTAAAATTCCTTTTATGAGTTTATACACTCCTTATATGTATATATATATAGATAGATAGATAGATAGATAGTTCATAGTTCCGCTTATTAATTAAACACTTTTTATTCATCCCCTCAGGTTCAAATAAATTTTTCTAAACTTGTAATGGGTGACATTTGATATTAATTCAGATTTTCCAATTTTAATTCATTATTTATATTTAATGAATTAATTTTAGTTCATATGGGAGTAAAACGTTTAAGAAATAAACACTTTATAATTAGGCACCCACGTCTCTGGGTATTCACTCCACACCCCCTAGCTCTATCACCTTATTAACTCCTCACATTTTTACCTCAATATTCAAAAATTTCAGGCTGTATAATTCGTTGTCTAGAAGTAGCGCATTCAACATTTCCGTGAGCCAAAAGGTCTTGAAAGCAATCAAAGAAAGGGCGCCGTAGCGGCTGCAAAACAACCCTGATTTACGACCATATCTCCACTTGGATTAATGTTGGGCATAGGTTGGGGGATGTAAAACGTTTAATGCTTCTATATAGTCGGTTATATAAGATGATGGTATGTAAGGGAGTTACGCGTTAGGTTGGGATCGTGACTAAGAATTGCTTTTATTTTCTAAGAAAGTTACTGAATCTTAACACATATCTTCAAAACAAATGTGGCAGTCAGCTTAACTATGGACAGAAATCACCAAATTTCAATATACATAACGAAGGCGGTGATAGAATATAGTAGTGTTTAGATAATAACATAAGAATTTAGTTAATAGACAGCCTGTATTGGAAGTTAGAGAATATGCTGGGTACAAATTTTATTTATTGGTTTTAATTGAAATCTGTTTTAAAAACGTATCACGCGTCTAAGACAGTCTCCATTTAAAAAATTTGAATAAAAATATAAAACATACTATCGTTATAGTGAATTAAATATTACATTATTTATTGAAATATAAATTAATATAGGTATTTATTAACTGATACAAAATACTTAGTAATGCCATTTTAACTTAATAAATTACAATAACATCATATACGTGTTAAAATAGCTGTTTCTACAACAGAATCTATAGTATTAAATCAGCTGTGTGAAATCATATGTTAGCACTTCATTTAAAGTAAAATACTT
>JBAIZL010000004.1:162127231-162139731 GCA_036971475.1 Prosapia bicincta
TCACGTCTGTTTACATTCGAATGACAATGTCCGGTTGAGGGTGTTTTCGTTGGCCGGATGTGTGTGACGATTGTAACTCTTAATGACTGGAGTATATGTAGAACATTTCATCATACCATTGTCTACAGGAAAGGCGAAGCCAAGGGGGCACAGGGTTTACGTGACCCCCAGATGAATAATTTTTTGCAAAAAATATCAACCTATAAAACAGAGATAGGTTTTTAGCAAAGCAGCCTCCTGACGACCCAACAATTGTATAATTTCAAGTGCCAAAATATCATAAAATATGATTTCTAGAGATATTCAAAATTTCCTCAGAGAGGTTTGGTCCTTCTAACCTCCCTGGTCGTGCCCCCTCCAAACCATCATCTTGACTACGCTCCTGGTCTACAGTATACATTATATATATATATATATATATATATATATATATATATATATATATATATATATAACATAACATCGTCATATTATTTAATAAAGGATCGTCCCGTCTAGGTTAAATTATTGTAGAGTAAGCTAATTAATAGTTAAATTAAATAGGTACTAATAGTAGCTATAGTCCCCGGTAGGTCCCCGAAGAAAGCGGGCCATTTTAGTTTCGAGTAATCAGCGGAGGAAGAGGTGCATGCCATTCCTGTCATAGCCTCACTAACAAGGAATTTGTAAGGTAATACCCCTCCTTATCCCTTTCTATAAGGATATCCTAGCCCCAAGGGTTCCTGTACGATCCATCCTTGGGTTTCCCTGGCAGGATTTCTTTCTTACCTCTTATCGCGACACTTACCGTACTGTTTTATTTCACTATCTCCTGATTACTCATGGAAAGAGCTTATAAGCTTGGTACATGAGCAATCAATCCCGTTTCCTTCATACTCAGTTGGTTTACTAACTACATGCGCATGTGGGACGGAGGCAGCTCGCTAGAAGTTGGCTGCCACGAGGGCTGGACGGGTTCTGGGGCTCCAGACCTGGGTAAAAACACCCTCCACAATCAAACAATGTTCCTCACACATTTTTAATTACATTATAAAATGGGCAAATGTTAAAACATAAACAAATATAAAACATGTGAAATTATAATTAATGAGTTTATTAAATGTCCTTTATTTTAATCTCGCAACGACGTTTCGACAGCTAATGATCATCTTCAGGCCTTCTCATAAAGGTGTGAAATGAAACAGTAAGGTAAGTGTCGTACTAAGAGCGGGATGAAAAGACCTGGCAAGAAAGTAACCCTGCCAGGAAAAATCCCGCGACAGATCTTGCAGGAACCCTTGGGGGCTTGGATCACCTTATGCTAAGGGGTAAAGAGGTGTATTATCTTACAAATACCTTGTTAGTGAATCTATGGCAGAATGACACGTGCCTCTTCTTCTGGTGTCTACTCGTAACTGAAAAGGCATGCAGACAAAATTAGTACTTCCGTTGGGACTAGGTTGCGACCCTGGGGATGTGCACCTGCGTCACCTGGAACATATCTGTGAAGCAGAATCTATTACGGACTCTTCTTGGTACAGACCTGCTATCTACCGAGGACTATACTTACTATTTGCGTGCATAACTAATATTATATTTTAAATTTTTTGATCGGCTGGTAGCCTACCAGCAAGGGAGAAGTGATCGCCCAAAAGCATGTATATTGTATTGTAATCCTTCGCTAGGAAGATTCCCATGGTCGAATATGGTTGTACTTTCCAACACACTTAGTGTAAGAAAATTTAAGATTAACATAGTTTAACACAGTTTAACATATAAGATTATCGTCTAGTATAAAATATTTCTCAACGTCACTGAGCTACTCCGAAGGAAAATATTGGAAGGGGGTGATATCTTCAACTTTC
Source organism: Prosapia bicincta (assembly GCA_036971475.1). Classification (NCBI taxonomy): domain Eukaryota; kingdom Metazoa; phylum Arthropoda; class Insecta; order Hemiptera; family Cercopidae; genus Prosapia; species Prosapia bicincta. The sequence goes on from JBAIZL010000004.1 coordinate 162,129,076, forward strand.
GCATACTCATTCCCAAAGTCAGTTCCTATCTAGGTAAAGAAAAAAAAATTATTTTAGTTACTTTTTATTAAATAATTACAACTAATATAAGTAAAGTAACATAATCTATGCGTTAAAACCGCTGTTCTACCACATAACCTATAACATGAAATCAGCTATTTTATGAAATCATTAGTTATCATTTATTTTAAGCCAAATGGGGCGAAATAAGCATGTTACATAACTTGATCCCTTTATAAAAATGTTTTTCTCCCGTATAAAACTAAAATTATTTTTTAAATTTTAATAATATTAATTAATTAATATTTGAAAAATCTGTATTAACAGCAAGTAGGGTTCACTAAAAGTTTTAAAAAAATGTATTTCAACTTGAGAGGATAAATAAAATGTATTTTACTAACGATTGAAAATATGTACAAGATTATATATAGTATATATAGGCCTACAAGAAAAGTGTGAAGTAATAGAAGAAATTGAAAGAGGTATGATTTATTTAAAGGAAAAACTCTTAGTACAAGTCACAAATGGTCGATGAAAAATTCATAGAGGAATTGCTTGTAGTAATTCTATGAGGAAAGAGTTTGGTTCCAGACGTTATAGATTGTAAAGGTCACTGATTCATTATAACACAAGAACTGGGATAGATTTTGCATGAATCCGACTTCGATACAATATTATAAGTTTTCAAAATTGTAATGTGATGATTACCGTCAACATTACAAGCTAACCGTTAAGTCGGCATCCGGCCCTGAGGACCATAAATTACGCAAATTGTTCCCATGTTAGGAAGGACGGCGTAAGGCAATTTGAATAAATCGCGTTGCGTAATGACATGCAAAACAGGGCCGCAATTGTGCGACTTTAAGGAAGAGGGTTAGTTTTAAAATCTGCTCAGGCACGGAGCTGCACCGGAACTGTATGAATAAAACAATACTTCCGGTGACGTCATGGTGGCTGACAGATGTATTTTGTCAAACTAGAGTATTTTGATATAGCTCAAATGGATAAAGATCTGAATGACTAGCACGTAAGCATATGCTGTACATTTCAATAAACGGAATATTTTTAAAAAAATATGCTCGAAGCTTTTAATTAATGTAATATATTGTTATCTCCATGAGCTTTGTATCAATGTCAACAGCTAAAACAAACATATCTAAGCTATATGACTTCATACAGCTTATATGTACATCATCCGAAAAGAATATATGGTATATATATATATATATGCTGATACGTATTCCTTCACGGATGGAGCAATATAATGAATAGTTACTATCTGGAGTACATCCGTTCATTCTGCAGTGCATAAAATCGCAGTTCCGACGTTTCGCCAGAATCTCATCTAGCATTGTTAAGGTGAACCCAACAACAGTTGAAGAACGAGTCCAACTGTTGTTGGGTTTACCTCGTCGTACTTGGCACACACACTTTTTTTTAATATAATATTTTCTTATAGATACATTTTCAAAATTAATAGTAAGTTGTAAATTTCTAATTTAATTGAACTATTATTTATGGTAATATATTTTGTTCTACTAGCTAAAAGAGCTATATTAATTTCTAAATTTAAATTTGAACTGTATTAGAATAGGGTGTTTATATTTTTATAATTGGTAAATCCAGGGAAATAATAAATGACTAAAATTCAGGTAACTACAAGACAGTATTAAATAAATAAATACCCACCAACCACAACATAAAAAAACTTCTTTATACAATTACTTAAATTGATTTAAGCTACATTTCGATTACATGGTAATCACCTTAAAAACACCATATGCCTATATATATATATATATATATATATATATATATATATATATATATATATATATACATAGGTTTATATAGCAAAATGTAAGATTTTTTATACTGTAGTTAGTGGATATTTATTTATTTACATTAACTTAGTCCACAGTATTCAAGATATATATTAATTTTTTAAAAAATACTTGAGCTTTTCATTAAAAATTAATGTTACCAATAATGTTAAAATTGAAAGAAATTATTTTCATAATTTTAGCATGCTTTTTAGTATATAAAATTTGTTAATGGTACTTATAAAATCAATTTAGATTCAGGCGCAGATTAATTTCGCAGCATATAATACACCGTCACAATTCCAGTGTATTTTGTAAAGGTCATTCAGAATTAAATTTTGTAAAATTATATTTTGGGATTTTATACAACCACTTCGTATTTTCTGAAGTGTATTTTGCAGGCGTTCCTTTGTAGTTGTCAATTGTTTTCTTTACCTTAAAACTCTATTGTTGTAGGTCACTACAGGTGTATTTGTTTTCACCTTTTATGAATATTGTTACATGTGTTTTCCCCTTGATAAGTATATTTTTCATTTTTCAATAATATTTTAAGAGAAATGGTAAAACTAGCTTCTGAAAAAGTAATATCATTAGTTCGCTTTCCAATATGCTCTATTCAGAGCCTGATGTTTTTAATTATGCGTCAAAGACTAAAACACAATGTAATTTTGTGGGTTTTAATACTTGTTCCTGTTTGTTAAAAAATCAAACATGATCTCTACGTTATTCAGTTTTTCGTATTGTACTTTAGGGGCGATATTAAAGTGAAAACGTTTATAGCGACGCCTAAAAAAACTTATTGGATGGACATAAACTTAAAACGTGTCGTCAGTATAATTTCCGTCAGATTAATAGCGTCAGTATAAATTATATCAGATTACGTTGAGTTGAAAAAAATATTTGGGCTTGAGTCGATGAGCAAAAAGCATTTTATTCATGATTGAAAATTTGAGCAATATATATATATAAACATACTTATGGAGAGTGTGAACTAAGAGCAACAATTCAATAAAATATTTGTTGTTTTAAATAAAAAGCATATATTTCAAATAGATATGAGATGTGTAATATTTTTCAACAGCCTGTTAAGTACGATAAACCACCGTAGATCATCGAAAGTTTAAACAATAGTTTATTAAAGTTGTTATTATTTACCGAAAAGGACGCCAAATTCGTATTCGTTTGCATTCGGCGGTATTTTTATCACCGCCGCCCATAATGTTTAGTATTTATTTGGGCAAGATTTGAAATAGATTTACCATTATTAAAAAGTTACAACTGTACAAATTTCACTAAATACGAGTACTTAGTTTTAAACTTAGTTTAAAAAATGTTATATTTAATTTGAAAACTTTTAGAAAGAAAAATATTTAGGTAGAACGTATTTCTAAAAAGCGTACACACAACAGAGTTACTTATATGCCTTAAAACCGTGTGTTCATTAAACCCAGTGTCTTTACGATTTATGTGTATTTGGAAAAAATCAAATATATTCCCTATTCTAAGATTCTATTCATGATGAAATATGACGAACTCAAAAAAGCGATAAGCCGAGACAAAAACGAAAAGTGCTCCCGGTTAGAAACCAGAATACAATTTCCTCCCTCAGGATATTTGCATGCTTCCCTCCTTACTCCCACCCCTTTACCCTCGTCCTATTCCTTATTTTATTCCGACTTGGTAGCGTCTATCGTAAAATATTTTACGTACAGACATAATGATAATCCGCCGTGCGGTCTCTTCTCTGGTCGTCTGCTCGGAATTGAGGAGAGAATGTTCGCGTCTAGCCTCCCTTCTTTATGGCCGGATTTGTTGGATTTATTAGTTTTGTATTTTTGAGATATACGTGCGTAAAGGAGATAGTTGTGGGGAGATCTGTTCTTTATGTAAGCTTTCAGTGACGATTTTTATAAAATGTTTTTGGAAATTCACATTTCAAATGTTTAAATAAAAAAACATTTCTTTAGACAAAAACATTTTATACCTTTAATAACAACAATTACTTAAACTTATTTTAATATCTGTTAATAACTATTTAATGTGTTTAAGATTATAGACAGATCTTAGACGTTTTAGCTTTTGAATAGGATTTTTTAATAGAAAATCGAAAGCATGCATTTGTTACTATATGCTACTGCATGAATTGGTCTATGACATGTCATTAACATTAAACGCATTAAACATAAATTGAATAACATTGTAAAAATTTTGTTTACAACCTTTTAAAAATGCCCCTGTTTATAGAAAAAAAACAAGATAGAATATGTAGGCATATGGGAATTAAATTTGGATGTAGGCCTGAATTTAATAGTTGTTTAACTAAACGCTTTTAATGATAACACCTAATAATTAAGACTTTTTTATCAAAAGTTCTGCTTGAGCCCTGGAGCCAGACTATGATTGAACAAATAAAAAAATTCAATTTGAGGAAAATTATTATTACTGGTTGGTTGAAATGCAGTACGAATTTGAACTACTGCCTTTAAAATAAATTATATTATGTCAGAAAAACGAAAACACATTTCTTAATTATCAGATATTATGAGATACTTAAAAACAGTATATAATCTACTTCGGTATAATTTAACATAACGTTTTTAGCAGTTTTCAAATTGCTGATGAAAATATGCGTAGGCCTACTGCATTTTATAAAAATAATTATATCGTCATATTAATACAGCCAATAGGTGTTTTATAGGCGAAACAGGCTTAGGCCGGTCCAGAGTAAGAGGGTTTTTTTGTGGTGGTCGCATTTGTCCGGCTCCAGGGCTCAACCAAAACCTACAGGGCCCTGAAGACAGGGAACCCGAGACAGGTGTAAAACTAATATATTAGCATTGAATAATTCCTTTTTTGGTTTTGTAAGGGTGTATATTTGAAATTAGATATATTTATTGTATGTATAGAGCTTGTGCGTATTTTAATCGTATTTACAATTAGTATTCACCACCGGGATCTATGTTTATACAACAAACATAAAGGTAAATCTTGGGACTTACTAGTAAATCTGAGGATTACTACTAAATGTAGTTACTGTATGCATTTAAAATTATTCAATTCCTTCTATTACTTCACAACTCCCTATATAGATCTTGTAGAAATTTTCAATAGTTAATAAAATACCTTTTATTCATCCACCCAAGTTCAAATACATTTCTTTAAACTTGTAGGGGATGACACTTCATGTACAGTTTTTTCAAATATTCATTCATTAAATAAATTTAATTAATTAATTTTAGTTTTATTTATAAATAAGCGAGATAGTTTTTTTTTTTACAAAAGGAGCAAGTTATGGAATATAGTCAAACCGTCCAATTTGGATTAAAATAATTGATGACACAATATTTCGTAAAACAGCTGATTTTATGTTGAAGGTTATGTGTTAGAGCAATTGCTTTATCGCATAGGTTATGCTACTTTATATATATAACAGTACAGGCAATTATTTAATAAACATTAACTACAATAAAATTTTCTTTGTTGACCTAGGTAGGAATTGACAAGTTTTTTTTTTGGACTACTTGTTTTTCGTGCTAGCAATGAGCATGACCATTAAGGTTAGGCTAGGGAACATTTACCGTGTCTCTGAGGTGGCAACAAACCGTGGATTAACCGAGTGTATGATGAAAAAAGTTCTAAATGAACGAAAATCTCAATAAAGAACTTCTTTATAATAATTTTAGGTTGGTAAATCGTAGGTTTACTAGATATATTGAGGTTTATCAATTAATAGCCTTTTACAATAGTACGTTCACGCTTGTCTAAAGTAGAGTGCACTTTTAATAACCAAGACCGTTTCGGTAGAATTAGAAATGTCAAAATTCAATATAGGTTCGATTTGACAAAGAGAAGCATTTCCCTAAATATTCGTTTCCATTCACAACCAAAGTAAGCGTTACTTTGGGCAAGTTTGTATACATTTAAAGTGTACAAGCGTATATTTGTAACCCAAAGATGGAAACATAGTTAATAAATTCAGCTTGTTTTGAAGAGAACGTAGCACAAGTAAAGATAAAAGGGCAGCACACTAATTAACAAACACGTAAACTAAATTAAAAACGATGTCAGAGTTAAATGTGTAACAAAATTTGTCGCGACCAAAAAAAGAAAAAGGAAAATGACAAACACAAAGGCAGCATATGCTGCATGACGGCGCAACGTTATTAAATCTTCTGCAAAAATATATTTTTGTAAAAAAACGGTTGTTTGACACGAAGTGCACGAACAGACAATCCAGAACAGAAAGAACTCATTATTAAAAGACAAGAGATAAATATAGAAATAAAACTGTAGGTATGGAGCAGAGTGGGCGAAAGAGTTTAACTAGACACAAGGCTTAAAAGTGAAGTAACAGCATCCATATTTATGGAAACGGTCAGGCAGCCAGGCGTGACTTGAAGCAGGCATGCTTCGTTTGGTGTTGTGGATTAAACGCCAAACTTTGTTACAATTTCGACTGTGGGGGTGGGGTGAGAGAAAATTAATCAAAATCCTGAACAACAGGAGCTTTACATTTAAATTGTTTCTTTTACTTTACGTAAAATTAATTTTGGATGGAGTTTGTGATTTTAGGAGTGGCTTTGCTTTAAGTGGGAGGATGTTTTATAATATATTATAAACAAATTATATTTTAATCATGTAATAATATAATATATTCAAAACATAAATATTTATATTATTTATATTTTACAAACTATAAGCCTTCTCTCCCTCCCCGCCACCCCTCTCTCTCTCTCTCTCTCTCTCTTCCTCTCTCTGTCTCTCTCTCTCTCTCTCTCTCTCTCTCTCTCTATATATATATATATATATATATATATATATGTGTGTGTGTGTGTGTGTGTGTGTGTGTGTTCGTCTGTATGGGACTAATGCCTTGCTAAACCGTTCATCCGATTGCCATGAAACTTTGGGAAAGTAGTAATTATACTCTTAGGAAGGTTTTAGTATGTTTGTAGCTCGATTGGAAGCGCCAACGTCGTTTTTCTTAAAAACAATAAAAATGTGACCGCCTACTTTTCTGACCGAGAATTCGGTCACTTATATTGAAATTAGGAATTATTAATACAGATGCAACTAATAATCAATATATGGCGGTAATCACGGTATGACGTACATATGATATTTTAATTAAGGGAAAATAAAATTACATGCAACAATTTTTATATGTGTTTAGGTTAGTTTGTATAGCAGCTGTTCTAAATGTCCTTCAAATGTCATTTCCTTCTATATAAAATAATCCGGTTTCATTAATAGTTATTTTTGGAAATAAAATAATGAATAGTCCGAAATAACAAGGAATAAAATTTTATTTTGTAACATTTAAAACAGTTGTATCTTTTGTGTTCATGTTCTAGCCAACCGCTGAAGATTTCAGTTAAACTTGAAACCCTTCTGAAAGTCACTGTGATTTTTCCTGCTTTTATTACTCCAATAATCGTTAGATTTTACAATGTCGAAACTTGCATTTTTCATTCACAATCATAAGACACTTATCAACCCTATACCTGGTGTGATTTAGAGGGCCTTATGTTCCTCAAGAAATCAATAAATTGTACACTGCAACCTTATAAACAAGATCTGTGTCCATGAGTTTTGTGAATCAGGTTGTTAATTCATAGATACAACAGGTCAATCTTCCATCGTTTTAAACTTCTTACAAAAAAAAGTAAACATATTTTGGAAATAAAATTACATTGTTGTTATGAAAGTAATGTTAACAGGTATAATTTATATTTCGCTGCCACCTTGTCATGTTTATATAACAATCTCACTGCCATGTAATGTCTACTCACGGTCTTCACTCACTTAGTGATGGTCGACCCAGTGACTTTAACGGATCTGTGATTTTAGTGACAGCGCCAGGTTTGGATCAGTGACTTTTACCGGTGACTTTAGTACCGGTGACAAGGGATACTGAGAGTGCTCTGCATGTGCTAGTAGCATGTAGGCTTACCACACTGGTGAAATAATTCCAGAACTCGCTTTTTTTGGAAGGGTCATTTTATCTAAAAATAAACTCCTACGAAATTAAGAACAAACTACCGAGTGAGTTTAGAATATAGCGTCTTCTGTACACAATACTGTCACTAGTTGGAAACCTGAATAAAATCGTCCACTCAGACATGACCTAAATGAGTTGATCCAATGACAGCGACAAATTAACCGATGACAAATATGGTAAAATATCAGTAACTTTTCAGTTGCGACAGCGACATTTTGCCCACTCACAACAGAGACTACCCCTCTCTCCTCTTCAGGCAACGATACTACACGATAACCGGCGCCGTGAACCGAGCGGTGAGAGCAGAGCCAGTGTCAGCGACAATTCAACCAGTGACAGCCGTTCTATCCAGTGACAGCGACAAAAATACCGATGACAGCCCTTTCATCCATTGAGTCCAACCTTTTGCCAAATCACAACAAAGGCAACTTCCATTCGATCCAATGTTACTGGAAATGGCATTTTTCATATTTTGACATTAGTACCACCAGTGACAAACGAATATCAAAGAAAAGCTACCGTGACAGAAAATATCAGCCTTTCCTACACTCACTATAAACCAGAAAAGCACAAAGAATAATATATAGGCCCATTAACGAACTACTTGAAGTATATTAGTGTATGAATAACTTCTGAGGAGCTCCCTCGGCACAGAAGTATGCAATATTGACGGGTTTTTATTTAGCTTTCATATGTATAAATACGTACACCCGCATAGGAGAGAGCCTAGCTACATGTGTGATACTTTACCCTTATTAAAAGTAACAGGGGATCAATACGTGTTTACCTTGGCCCTACGTAATAATTCTACCTTACAAGGGGTTGTAACTGGTAGATAGCTCTCGATAAACCAGTATAATATGCTTTATTTAGCCCTGCCTAATTAAAGCTACCTTTCTTTATCCTTCTTCGTATAGGGGTGTGAAAGGGTTGACACTTCTTTAATGCCTTGATAGATAGAAGGTAAGTCTACGCGCCTCTACCTGGAGGTTATGTCCCTAACTTAATCTTATCTACACTAACAATCTCTCCCTATCCCTTAAGGGGTTAGTAGCCATATACTTTTAAGAAGAAAAAAAATTAAATAATAATTATTGTAATTAACAAGTAATAAAAACAAATATTTTAAGTAAATTGCTACTGTGGTTAACAAAGGGAAACGTTATTTTAGTTACCCTAGAGCACTGTTTATGCTATTTTGTGGTAACCATGGCAACAGTTTAAAGTTATACAATGGAGGTTTCGACGACAACCAGACGAGGGGAAAAATTCATATACATCTTTGAGAAATATATTTCAAGGTATTGGATAGTTGGCTCAGTGCCAAGGCGCGAACTTCGAATATGAAGATTCACAGTTCGAATCCGGCCTGACCCCACAAATTTTATAATTATTGAATAAATATTTGAAGAAACTATACTAGCATTAAGTGTCATCCACGACGAATTTAAATAAATGTATTTGAACTTGAGTGGATGAATAAAAACGAATTTTATTAACGATTGAAAATTTGTACAAGATATATACACGGAGAGTGTGAGCTAATAGAAGGAATTGAATAATACCATCGTGTAGATGGTGTTTAATATTGTCCTAACCATATGTTGTAAACCAAGATTAAATAAACGTAAGAAGTATCAAAATAATTAGTTCCCATAATAGGTCGAGTCTATTATTGCATACAAAAGTGTTATATTTACAAAAAATATCTAGAGCTTGATTTAAAAAAAAAACGCCATAGGATGCCTTAAAAACCATCCTAAAAGACCGATTTCTATAGCACTAAAGGCCTCGGGCGGTTTATGCACATAAAAAAAGGCTAAACACACTAAAGTTTATTTGAAAAGAGGGTGGCGGCAATCTTTGTCAGAGATAGGATAGACCAATGGTAGAGATTAGCTCGCGAGTAAATGGGAAAAGGATTTAGGTTAGCTATTGTCAAAATATGCCGACACAGGCACAATAAGGCTGGAAAGTGTGGTTTAAAAACACATTTACTGAACAATGTGAGGAGTAAACAAGACGCCAGCAACCAGTTGCAAGAAGGTTCGTTTCGTGATTAAATAATTCATTACCTTTAGAGAGAACTACTGCCCGATGAAACACTAAAAGTAATGTAAGATAACTTGAAACTACAGACTTTACAAGGGCCAAGTAGCAAAATGCAAGAATGGAGTCACGCAAGCAGAATGTCAGAGAGAAGAACAATATAAGTTATATATATAGTCTTGAATCAGCAAGACACAAAAATAGAAAAAGGAACAAATGAAGTATTGAAATAGTTAGAACGTATGTAAACTAACTCTAGTAAAAAGCATCAAGAAAAAATACCGTATGTAAAAATAAAATAGCAACGGAAATAATTTAATTCCAAGTCGATGCTGTTTATCGATATACAAGAAAAAGGTATTACGAGACTTGAAAGTTATTGTTGAGTAAACTAGTGAGTTATCACTTACTACACCTTTAAAAACTTGTTTAAGAGAAAGGAAATATTGAAGATCAACTAAGTGATCAAATATGTACAATTAATGTAACCCTTAAGTACTCATTGTGAAACTGTATTCAAATAATAACTGTTAAAATGGAGAGGTAATGTTAATAAATATTTATGTTTCAAAAATATTCAAAATATTTATGGAATTTTAAAAAAAAGTAACTATACCTTTACTAAAGTATGTGTTTGGTTTTAAAAGTAAATATACCACAGCCAAGATTAAAGACTCGGTTGAAATTCGAAGTCCAGATTAGGGTAGTTCAGAGTTCTGCTTTCGTAATATAATAGTGTTGTTGGTTTATTTTAGGAGATGTTTCGCACAGACAGTAGCCTAG
>JBAIZL010000004.1:162144731-162169731 GCA_036971475.1 Prosapia bicincta
TAAATCAGTAGTTGGAATTAGTTTCTTTACCTCGTAAGTGTCTCTAACAAACCAACTTGGTTAGTTCTTTGTTCCGGCTATTCTAAGGTTTAGATAAATCAGTAGTTGGAATTAGTTTCTTTACCTCGTAAGGGCCTCTGATAAAGCTACTCCGTTAATTCTTTGTTATGGTTATTTCAATTTTTAGATGAATCCTTAGTTTCAATATTATTCCACCTTGCGTAAATTAGTCTTGATTGACTTTGTTTTTGATGAAACTACACAATTTAGAAAAATAGACTTCCCCACTTTAAAATGAGAGTAAATGCTTTTCATTCAGGTTTTTGAAAGCAGCGTTTCGTTCTTATTAATTCTTTAGAAACGAAACTTCCCTTGAAGTTTAGTTTGGGATCCTTTTCTCGTCATAATGATCAGTAAAGAGAAATAACTTAACGAAATAATTTCACTGCGTAAACTCCATAATCAGCTCTTGTAACCAATACTTTGTTTCCCGTTTGAAATTCGTCTGCATTCATTAAACAAGGTTTTGTTCTCGGTATAATTTTGTAATTAACAGAGCTGACTGTTGCTAAAAGTTATTTCTTGACAGAAAGTTTTGTCGGCTGCTGCTGAACCGTAGAAGAGTAGCGAGCAGCCGGGCAAAGTTAGCAAAACCAGCTGTGCCACCGGCAAGTGCTGCTCAACCGTGTAGCGGCAAAATTTGTAAACCTTGGCGTTTAAATTGGATTTGCAAAATGAATAAATTAATAATTTATTAACACTTGGTGTTAAAAATACATACGGCGCTATGTGAAAAGCGTTTGCTGTGGAGAGAGTTTTAGGGGAATTATGTAAATTTTAGGAACTTAATATTTTGAAGTTAGTTCTTCGTAGTATTAGTGAAAAAATGAACATTTTTTAAAGAAATGTTTTATGTGCTTTGTTTCATTTAACACAGTTAATTATACGTCTATTTGTACCGTTAATTGTCTCCTAACCACTAGTTTATAATAGATCTATAAATAATTCTGTCAACTTTAGGCAGGAACAGAAATATATATATATATATAATGTGTTTTACTCATATCATAGAAACTGTTGCTAATTAAATTTATAAAAGATGTTATTGTTTTCTTGCAGTTTGTACTTTTAATAATGGAACAAAATATATGACGTCATAGTTTGGTAATGATTGTAAGTTGTTATATTAATATACTATAATATACATGAAGAAACCCTTATATATATATACACACACGTTGTCTTTTACTCATATCAAGGAAGTTATAACATAGAAACTGTTGCTAATTAAATTTATAAAAGATCTTATTGTTTTGTTGTAATTTGTACTTTTAATAATGGAACAAAATATATGACGTCATAGTTTGGTTATGAGTGTAAGCTGTTATATTAATATACTATAATATACATGAAACAACACTTATACTCAGGAGAAAAAAATGTTCAATATTTTCGAGCATGTTTTGGCAACCATGTTGCTTTATCAGTGCGTAATGTAATGTGAAAAATATACTTACGTTTTGTCGCTAGATTGGAGTATGAGTTTTTAAATACATATTTCCTATTTACAAGGTGTTTTAATAATTTTTTTGTTTCCATTTCAGTACAATTTAAATTTAGTGCAGCTAAGATTATTTGTAGCACAGTGATTCGAACGCAGCTTACTAACCGGAAGTTTGTCATCTACCTATTAACTGTGAGTTTACCTAAAATTATCTGTAGTTGTGTATATTTTAAGTTTTTAAGGTTAAAAACAGAACTCTTAAATCATGTTTATGTGCCCAGGAACATTTCTTTAGAAAATTCATTTGAATACACTATTTATATACTCATTACAATAACCCATGTGTTTTGTTAATATTGTTATAACAAAATCTTTTTATACATCTTTTATTCGTATAAAAGAACTTATGTGAATATGCTTTAGGATTTTGGACTTTCTAAGTAAAACCTTTAGAAAAATTAGGTTAATAGTTAGGTTTGGAAAACATTTTGTAAAAACAACTTAAAATATATCCCATATCTTGGTATAGTTGGAGTTAGTAGAGCTGTAGCTCAAATGGAGTTCTTGGTAAAGTGCAGGGGGTTTGATGTTTTGCCTCCTCATATTTCTCTCTTGAACATTAAATGTGAGGACTTTGTGTTTCACAGCACTACAGGCTTTATAAGGGCAACAATTGAATTCCGAAACATCGCAATAAATAAACTTTTAACTTAAAATTCAACCGGCTTATCATTTATTCAATATGAATCTAAAGTACACGAATAAACATGAATAGCAAGCTTCTAATATTGAGTGCAATTTGGCAAACACCTTGTATTGCCAAATCAAAATACAGTACACTATTTTTATTTTTACTGAATAATTCTAACATATAATAGATAGGTATACAGTTCATATTACGTTTTTTAATTTATTACGTCACTGAAGGAGCTTTATAGAACCAATTGCAATATTTCAACTGTTTCAGAACTTTGTAACAGACACATAGGCTACTTCAATACATATAGAAGGTTATTAATACTAAGCAATTTCTGTATAATGAGGCTAAATTGTGGAATAAACCATTGAGTAAAAGCCAACAGTCTCTAATGTTTTGGCAAAATCCTTTTACATCTTTTTACTCAAATTTACTACAAAATAATGTTTGAGTCAGTTATGAGTCATTGGTTGCTAGTAGTATGTTATAATATGTTTACTTTTTCTAATCGTTTTGACGCACGCATACATATTTCAAGATCTTATTGCTACAATAATTCTATTGTAACACTTGAACGCGTTAATTCGTTTTCAAACAGATTAGTCGTTCTTTGGTCCCAGTTATTCCCTCAGGACTCATTCTCCCGAGTGTTTGGCTTAATTTCAATTATAATCAAACTGTCATTACGCGTCAGATTATAAATGCGTGGTGCACGCGCGCGCGCGCGTGGCGCAACAATGTGACAACTTAATTTGATATCAACAAGAATGGGGTCGGGCGAATGTTTTACAACACCAGTCACAATGGGGAGTTTTTAAGGCCACGCGGCGCTTCTAAATGGACATATCACTATCAATGACACATTGACTTCGATGTCACGGTCGGATTAACCCTAGCAGGAGTTCACAGTTGCAATATGTACAGTAAAACAAAGCAATATGTGTGTCTGTTACAGTAAGTACACATGCATTTCTCACCAATAACAGAATATTGCAAAATTAAAGCATAACACCTGAGTAAAAAGAAGTATCTCGGTTGGGGTAACTTCGAACGTCACCTCCTCTTGATGAACATGGTGATGAAATGTCAACGGTATCTGCTTACTTTAATACTAAATACAAAGGTAAAAAGCAATAACAAAAGGAAGCAATGCACATTATACCCGACAAAGTGAAACTGAGGAAGAGAAGGAGAAAGATACAAAAGAGAAATGAGGGAAGGACAGGAAGGAAGAGAGGAGTTAGACAATTGAGAAAGGGGAAATGAAAGAGGTAAATGAGGAAGAAAAATAATGTGAGAGGGGGGGGGCAAAAGAGAGAAGGAAAAGAATGGAAGAGGGTCAAGAGAAAAGAGTTAGGAAAAGAGAGAAGGAAAATGGTAGGAGAAGGGGAAGGAAGAAGAGAAAATAAAAGAGAGGGGAGTCAGGGAAAGGGTATAGTGGTGGAAAGAAGAGTAGGAGGATTGGGAGGTGAGAGGGGAAGATGTCTAACTCAATTTTTACCTTTTTTTAAAATTTACATAGGAAATAAATTTGTACAGAAAACTCATTTACTTTCCTCTATTGCCGCAAGGTAGCGACTCTCCGCAGGTCGTACTTTGATTCCATTTACAGCTAATATTCCGTTATCTTACAGCGAGCACAACCATACCAGCCGCGAGATCTATCTGACATGGAAGCGCGCCTAATGAAAATCTCTTTATAATGAAAGTGATTAAATTTAAATCTGTCGCAACTATAATGACATGCCATCAATAAGAACTCAGCAATTTATAATATTAGAATAATTATAAATTAATATATTACTTCTGTAATCTTAATTATTATAGTGTTACTTGAAACTTCATGGCGTAAACTGCCTGTTTGAATTTTCTCTCTTAAAATATTCATATATAACTCTTATTTTATTTCAAACGCACTACAGCTCACAAAAGTTGTCATTTTATTCAAGAGTATATCTGAGTTTAAGCATCGGGCTCGCTGTGAAGCTTAGGTCCAACTAAGTTCCTACAGACCATCCATTAGGAAGTCTTAATGTATGTTCCAATAAATGATATTTAATATTTTGCAAAAGTTAGAAAATACTCTGTGTTTTGGGTCCTTTAAAGGGAGTGTAAAGGATATTAAATTTACTTCTAAAATATGAACCATATATTCCAAATATTTCAAGCACAATTTTTCCTGCATATATTTTACCATGACTTCTGTAGGAGACAGCGTAGATCTGCCTTATTGTGGCAATCAAGGAAAGTAATGTGGCCAATGCACACGGGTTCATGTATATTGACAGGGTAACAAAATTTTGATTAATTTAGAAGAAAATTTGTATGGATAGGATTTTGGAGAAACCGAAT
The DNA here is from genome assembly GCA_036971475.1 of Prosapia bicincta. Lineage (NCBI taxonomy): Eukaryota > Metazoa > Arthropoda > Insecta > Hemiptera > Cercopidae > Prosapia > Prosapia bicincta. The sequence continues at coordinate 162,149,285 of JBAIZL010000004.1, forward strand.
AAGAATATAACGTCAAAATAATTGAATTTTGCCATTTTTAATTTTTTTCATAATAGCTTTGAAAAAAGTATTTTTTAAAATAATTATCGACCACATAGCTGAAATAATAAATAATCAAATTTTTAAATAAATTTTTGAAAACACTGATGAAGATCGCCACATAGCGAACAAAATTTAAAGTTCGGATAGTCATAAACTATTGTTTAAGTGATTAAATTTTTAATGTAGCCTACAGAATTTTACTAAAATGCATACTAAGCTTACAAAAAAGGGGTTTAAATTGCAAATACAGGAATTATGTTCGAAATCATTACAAAATTAATTATTTACGTGTTTTTAAGGTTGCTAAACAAGAATATAATTCCAAAATAATTAAATAATGTAGATAAATGTGCAAATTTTGCAATTTAATTCTTTTTACAAAAGCTTTAAAATTTTTTTTTAACAAACTGCCGACCCGCTAGCTGAAATAGTACCAAAAAATTAACAAATTATTGAATGTATAAAAACGCACATTATTTTTTTTAAAAAAACATGAAATTAATAACTTATTTATTAATAATTTTTTAATATGTATGTATATATGAACGTTTTTTGTGGTTTTCAGGTCCCTGTTACTTATATCTGTCACTCTATACAACACTAAACCGAATCTCACCGAATCCCTATACTTTGTAATAATTGAAACTATAATTTTCCTAAATACCCGTCTTTGTTTAATCAAAATTTGTAAAAATTGAGCATTTCATTAAGAATGTTTTTTGTCAATATATAAAAAGTGCGTACCTTCTTGAGGAGAATCTATTTTTCAAATTTAGAATCGATTGGCCTATTTTTACTTTGTGCGTCTTTAAAGTTGAAAAGCATTTTATGCTTAGAAAAAAATATAAAGCATAGCTTACCTGTACGTTCTCTTATCTCGCCAATGCCGTAGCAGCTGGAAGTTATGATAATAAGAACATCCAATCACGTTGCGCTAGCCCTTATTATATCTCTCTGTCATATTTAAAAGACTAATTTTGTAATTTTTCCCCTACCATGTCCAAATATCCATTATACAGGGACGACTGAGCTTCTTCAGAGCTTTAACCACCACTATTAGCCCAGGTGCACAGTCACTGGTCGAGCCGTTGAAGAAGTACCTAAACATTCTCTGTTGCTACGAGGATCGAACCCGGAATGTTCAGTCTAGTGATCATCCGCTTACATTGTACCTTCGGTTGAAAGATTTAAACAGTTTGAACGGCCAAGCAAAATTATTTTATAGAAGCTATAAAACCTTTGACATCTTGCTTAGGTTTATTTCTATTGCTAACTCCCTATTTACGTTGACTAATTATTTACTGTGGTATAACTTTCAATGCCAAGTATAGGGCCTGAAACATTCTTGTGAAATTCCACACAATAGAGATAGCTGTTAGTTCAGAATATAGTGGTTCACTGTCTATACATATTAACAAGGTATATTTTGTCAACATCAATTCTGTCATTTATTTTTGTAGAACATTTTCTTCGTCTCAGCTCTTATTATAATGTGAAGTATATAAATATTTCCATGTTGGTTAACTTTCGATTGTTGTATCGCAGTTTCTCTCTTTCTTCGCATTGACATTTATTCCTTTTGATAGTACAATGCAGCAATATGCCTACATAGATCGTTCTAAAAGGCAATTCTACGAATTCGAAGCGAAAATATATGGCAATGCTGGAGTGTCACGAACAATAATATAACATAACTTGATCCTAACAAATGACACTAAAAGCACAATTTGAAAACAATATTTGACTAAAGTGCTAAACAATATATAGATCCTAGTAGGATCAAGTAAAAACATAATTTTTACCCAAATATTTAGTCCATATTCTAAACAAAATACTTGCCAAAACTTGCCCCTATCTGTTCGCGTTGCGGCTGTCAGATTGAAGACCTGTCTTGATTACCTTGCTGCGCACCTTCACCGCATCGATGTGCTACCGACTCCAGAGTGTCTGCTGTGTGGTGGTGAACTTATGAATGCCGAACACCTTAATGATTGCACAGCCCTGGACCGGACCCAGGATTACAACAGTTCCATCTTCAGGGAGGCCCTATCTACTGGTCAGCGCGTCGCCGAATGGCTTAACTGCCAAGGGTGGGCGTTGGCTAGTAAAATAGTAGACCATACAAAATACAATATCAGGAGCACAATGGTACAACATATTACAAAAAAAATATTGGCAAAAACCCCAATACCAAAAAATAAATAATTAAAAATTAAATAATATTACAAGGTACCTAAGAAGAAACCCTTATGTACATTTCGAAGACCATGTTACCATTATCAGAGGTTCTTATTATAGAATTACAATCTAGAATCTACTAATTTACAATCTGGACACCTAGTTTGTAGTTTGTAGAGTCAAATAGTATAGTTTTAAATTATTGTATTTTAATCAGATTAGGTTGGTATTGATGGAATAGACCTAAGCAGTTGATATTTTATTTATTCCGAAATATTTAAATTTTCTCCTTTTATTAGTCTGTATGTTTCCTGTTTGTTTGTTCAGCTCATTAAGTACTACTATGTTTCGGACTTTGTTAACCAACGAAATATGCAGCATACGTAATCTTCAGAAATACGAACCTTAAGGATGGATAGATATCACTGCTGCATAGTAGGGCCTTCATTTAGACATTATAAATATCTTTCACAAAACTACACTTCTTAATGGTTATTCAGTGGTTCCATGATTACACTGTAAAAGTGGCATCATAGTCTACTATCGACAAGTAATACGCTTGCTGTATGCTTTCGTATTCGTGTTGCCCAAAGATGCTACTATATTTCCCCTTCTAATTAGTGCCTATTCATCCCTGTCTTCGTAACAGCTTTAGACAGGTTTGTTGCCGTTCGAAATACTCGATTTACGAATTTTAGAATATCTAAGCCATTTGCGATATTGTTCATCCCTTCTAAAGCTTCGCACTTAATGGAGACTTCTTCGCCAGAAGCGGAATCAATGTTTTTATTGTAACAAAGTGAATCTGCATGGATTTATCTGCGCGGCTCTACCCTCCCTTCCCCGATGACTTATAATCACTTTATAAAACAATTTATTTGCTTGGTGATGCATGTTGCAATACCCCCGCCCCCTTACCCCCTCCCGCCCTAATCAAGTTGCTAGATGCGAGTTGTGTATTTTTCTCGTCATATGCAATTAGTCCGTTCGATTGGAAGTAATAGGATAATGCAAGACTTGCATATAGGGACCTGAACGCTACCAAGCGCCAGAACGCGGATTCAGTTTGGTTGTACATATTTTATATTTTATTGTCTGCCTTCACCGAGATACAAAACTGTACAAAACTATATGCTTTATTGTGATGAAGCAAATATAACAGCTGGCTTCGAAATAACAAAACTGTAACAAATGCTGTGAGGAAGCAAATATAATAGCTGAAATATAACAAATCTGTAACAAATGCTGTGAGGAAGCAAATAAAACAGTTGGCTTCAAATATGTAACAAATGCTGTGAGGAAGCAAATATAACAGCTGGTTTCAAATATCCAACAAATGCTGTGAGGAAGCAAATATAACAGCTGGCTTCAAATATAACAAAACTGTAACAAATGCTGTGAGGAAGCAAATATAACAGCTGGCTTCAAATATAACAAAACTGTAACAAATGCTGTGAGGAAGCAAATATAACAGCTGGTTTCAAATATCCAACAAATGCTGTGAGGAAGCAAATATAACAGCTGGCTTCAAATATAACAAAACTGTAACAAATGCTGTGAGGAAGCAAATATAACAGCTGAAATATAACAAATCTGTAACAAATACTGTGAGGAAGCAAATATAACAGCTGAAATATAACAAATCTGTAACAAATGCTGTGAGGAATCAAATATAACAGCTGGCTTCAAATATGCAACAAATATGTAACAAATGCTGTGAAGAAGCAAATATAACAGCTGGCTCCAGATATAACAAATATGTAGCAATTTCTGTGAGGAAGCAAATATAACACCTGGCTCCAGATATAACAAATATGTAGCAATTTCTGTGAGGAAGCAAATATAACAGCTGGCTTCAGATATAACAAATATGTAAAAAATGCTGTGAGGTAGCAAATATAACAAAGGATAAGGCGATACACATCTATCCTTTTGGTAGCAAAACTATTTATAGGCGACGATATCGTGGCCTAATAAATTTATGTAATATGAAATCATTAGTATGAATTGACCCATACGCGTTTCATGGTGTGAATGGGCTCCACATGCGTTTGAGTACATATATTTTAATTATGTTGAAATATGAATTTGTAAAACTGAGAAAATAGTCACTTTGACTGGCCTATAGAAGAGCAATACTTCATTTGCAGAATGTAAATAGAGGTTTTAACAGAGTCTAGTTAATGGAGATCATAATAATATATTGTAGTTAATAGAAATATTTATTAGATGTCAAAATATTTACTGAATAAAATTTTTGTTTAACGAATTATTTGAAATCAGTTCTTAAAAAGTGACAGACCCGTCTAAGGAAGTTTTTATCTAAAACATTAAAATAAATATATACAACTCATTAAAATAGGTTTATATCGATTATTTTATTAATATTCATACTAAAGATACTAAATATTGATATTGACACTTAAAATTGTACTAAGATTTATGAAAATATACATAAATTAACGTACTCTATTTATTACCTGATAAAATATATAGCAACAACATTTTAGCCTAATTTTGTACAGAACAAACGTGACCTACGTGTTAATACAGTGGTTCTGCAACATAACCTTTAACATAAAATCAGCTGTTGTATGAAGCCATATTTTATCACTTAATTTAAGCTAAAATACGAAGACGTGACGTGACGGATGGAATGGTTTTATTCCCCTGCAAAGCAACCTGTCATACATAGCCAAGATAAATATTTACTTTAAAAATAATTTTTACACGAAAGGTTAGTTGTTTTGATGTATTGTCAAAGTAGTATATTTTAGCCTTGAAGATGGGTATAAGGAGAAGTTGAAACATTTGCGGAATAATAAATAATGATGACGATATTAAGGAAGTTGGATTCATTCAATCCCTTCTATTAGTTCACACTCTCCTTTTTTTATGTCTTGTTTATATTTTCCATCGTTAGTAAAATACTATTTTTCCACTCTAGTTGTAATACATTTTTTAAGCTTATAGTGGATGACACTTTATGTTAATATAGTTACAATGAACATTTTGGAAAGAATCCCAATACGCCAAAAATAATAAAAAATAACAAATAAAACAAGTTACTTAAGATTAAACCCTTATGTACATTTCAATAACCATGTCATCATCATCAGAGGGTTTAATTACAAAATTACTATCTAGCAAACAAGAAGTTACAAACTAGAGTGATGATAGCTTGATAGTTGTGATACATCATCACTCTAGTTTGTAACTTCTTGTTTGCCATATTGTAGTTTTGTAAAAGACTCTCTAACGATGATGACATGGTTATCGAAATGTACATAAGGGTTTAATCTTAAGTAACTTGAACTATCTGTTATTTTTGTGTTATTGGGGTTCTTTCCAATATTTGTTTTGTAATATATTGTAGGCCTACCACTGTGCTCTTGATATTGTACTCGTATATTAATATAGTTCTATCAAATATTATTTTATTAGTTTAATTTAATGAATAAATTTCAGTTTCATGTAGGAAAAAAACTTTTCACGAAAGAGGTAAGGTATGCAATATAGTTATTTAGTCCCATTTGTATTAAAATAAGTGATAGCATATGATTTTACGAGTATGTTATAGATTATGTAATATAACAGCTATTTTTACTCATAGGTTAGGAATTGATTGTAAAAGATTGTAAAATATTTTTGTTTACATTACTTGTTTTATTATTCAGGTTTCAGGCCGTAGCAATTCCATTAAGAGGTGGATATCTTTCTTGTTACCAAGCAGGGCTCGAAATTCCCTTCTCAGACGCCGTACTTACTGAAACACTAGATTCTCGGCGACATCATAACGATGCAGTCACTGATTAATTCTTCACTTTTATGGGGTAACTTATAATTACATCAAGTTTATTCGATTTAAAAAAATTAACAGAAAATATCTTTAACACAATATTGTACAATTTAATACACATAATTACAAAACACTTGTTTTGGAGTGATTAGGGCGTACTTATTTTGGCGATCCTGAACAGAAAAATTGCACGGAGAAAAATCTTCAAGTTTAGAATCTTTAATCTAAAATCGTTGCTCTAGATAATTTGATAACATGTGATTTCATACAACAGCAGATTTTATGTTAAAGGTTATGTTGTATAACAGCTGTTTTAACACGTAGGTCGTTACTTTTTAGTGTTTATTATTAAGTTGAAATGTTATCATTCGACTTAAAAATACTTAAAACAACTAAAAAGAAATGGTTTTATCCTTTAATTAATATATTTTTGTTTATGTTTCAATTCTTACTGCAACTACACCAATATTATTATAATGAGATCCTTAGTTTTTTCCAATTTTTGAAATAAAGACTTTCTTAGGCGCGACTGTCACTTTTAAAGAACCAAGTTCAACTGAATTCGTTAAATAAAACTTGGATTCCATAAATTTTCAATATCTAATCAATTATTTTTATTAACTACATTTTGTGGGAATGTGTCCCGCTGATTCTGAAGTTTATTGCTTGAAAATTGGTAACTAGTTCATTTCATGAAGATGAAGATGAGTGTGATGATTTCTTTTCGAAACTTTCGGGAGCCATTTACCCTTTACTTCAACCACAAAGCTCACAAAACGAAACAGAAGGCCTGTTAGGGTTTAAAGACCGCCGTGAACAATTCGCTATGTCTTCGACTAGTACAGCGTAAAATCTAGTTTTCAAAAAGCAATAGACGATTATGACCGTTGGCGGGAGACCACCCTTTTCCCTTGTCCAAAACGGTTTCGTCTTGAAAACGTTCATCGGAGCGTGCCTCCCTCTTGAAAGAGTTACAGTATCCGCTAACAAAGCGGCACCGCAAGACGGCATCTCAGACAGGTAAGATGTTATGAAAATGAATAAGGGCAGTTTGTCGTCCTTTGTGTGGCGCATAGGGTTGCGATGTTTCTCAAACAACTCCCTAGTCTCAGCAAATTGGATTGGCTAATTAGTAGTTCCGGTTAGCTTGTTAGAGCGTCTAATCTGTTTATTACGGCTAATATGACTCGACGCTAATGCGACTAGACGTCATGAATTGCGTTGTGTTTTTCTACTTGCTTTCTTGTAATACACGTCCTGGAGACTTTAACGTCTAGGAGATGTTTTTTTTTTGGGGTGGAGTAGTATCTTACAATATGAAGATTACTGTAGCCTCAAATGAATTTCAACACAAATATGAACAAAACATCAAATATTGACGGTAAATGTATAGAAATATGTATTTAAATGGAAAACTCATATAGTAATAGAAACCATAAATAACAGCGTAAGACAAAATAAACAAAAACAAAAGTTGTTATTTAATAAACAAATTATCAAATGAATCACCATTCTTTTTGCGGAATTATAAAAATTCAAGTTTCTAATTTGATCCATTGTATGTAAATGTTTTCAAACAATTTGAAAAGTAATAATTACAATTCTATACAGCTATTTATTTGGGAACAGGATATTTTCAATTATATTCATGTTCAATTTATTTCCGTTGAAGGAAAAGTGGTAGAAATTTTAAAAACTGGGAGATTTAAGTTGGGTTTACACTTGTTTTTGTACATCAGGAATACAATTTACATAAATAAGGATATTAGGAGTTAGAGTCAACTTGATTTCAACTTTGGTTATTTCAGAAATCGGGAAATCGTTTAACAGCGTTTTCCTCACTCAGCCCTAATCTTGCCTTTCGTTCTAAACTCCAAGTGTCAGATTTCTTTCAAACATGACCGGATGAATTCCAACTTTATAAAGTTTCTTTTTGAGTTAAAGCAAGCCTATTTTAAAAATATAAAACAATTTTATTTCGTGAAAAACAGATCAGGTTACAAAGTTCAGTTTTTATTTTATAATAAATTCAACGCATTCAGTACAAACAAAACTTATATGAGTAGCTACCTAATTTTAATTCAGTATTCACTTTCGAAGAGCTAATAAATATAAATCCACACCCTAAATTCTGTAAACGCTTTAATCGTAGCATTCACATAATAATAATAATAATAATAATAGATTGGTTCTCGTTTGTAAGCGTATTGCGATTACTTTAAGATGAAACTTTTCTGTTTTTCCAACGATTACTCTTAATTATGTTAAAGGAATTATATTTTGTAGTTTGGATTTTCAAAAACATTTTCAAATGTGTCTATCTGTTTTTTTTCTTTTTTAATTAGCCGTAATAGGTGTCAACTAAATAAAAAATCATCTAATATTGAAAAAAACAAGTAATGAACATTTAGAAGTAATTTCAAAGTTTTGTTTATTCAATAAAATGCATAATAACAAAATGCCTACATAATAACCCAAGCTAGGACGTATACTGATGTAAACTTGACGATTCCGACATCATCGCCGAAACTGTTAAGTTAGTAATCAGGTAACTAGCGAGAATTATATCTAATATTTGTATTTACTTTTGTAAATTAATGTTACTAGCTAACTTATAATTAATGTTACTAGCTAACTTATAATTAATGATATGAAAAATAATATATTTATGATAGCTTACCCTTTAGTTTTTAAATATTTCGGGACAATTTTCCAAATAATTAATTTTAAAGTAACTGCAAAGAAATATTACAAAAACCTAACGGGGCGGAAACGCAACCCCCTGACATAGGTTCACGTAAGAGAGATTTGCCGATAAATCAGTGTAATGACTGACGATATCTTCCCCCTAACTCAATCACCATTATCCTAACCTAATTCGGAGCCGGTTCTGTACGTAACAAGCTCGACCATAATGCGATTGTTTCACTCCCAAAAACCCATTTCTGGACCTATTCCATGGTAAATTTAATTTATGAATCACTTTCTGCTGTTACGTTATTACTTAACCATCATATTTGGTGAACAAGCTGTAGGCATATAGTCAATACCTTCACTTTTAACCAGAGTCTTAAACCCAAGCTAGCCTATCGCCAGTCTTACCTTCTTAATCCACCGTCCCTTATTATGTCAACTGAAGTGCAGCCAAACCATCCTTTTATATCTTTCTTTCCATCGATCTCTTTCATTTGCCCTCTATTATTACTCTTCACGTCCTGACTTCTATCCTCTATTCTGTCTTCTCGTTTTTCCAAAAATTCGTTTCCGCTTCTCTTTTTGTTCTCGAGATCCTTAACGCATTCGAGCAAGCAATTCAAATTGCAAAAAATTACACGAAACTTTTAATTTACAAATTTCATAATTTGTTATGTAATTCACGAAAATTGGCGTTAAAATTGGCATGTTTCATTATGTGGAATACATTGTCCTAACCGATAAAACAAGCAAATAATTCGGAATTTATATCACGCGCTCGTTAAAGTCTACTTCATCCTGTATACCCAACAACGCCGCCATCATGCCGAACCCTTCCTTAATCTGTGATACAGACGCTGTACTTTTTATTGAGACTCGGATACATACGTTTGTGGGTGATTTTAAGAACAATTTTAGAACGTGACTCATCAAGCTCATAGGTCTATGATCGTTGAACTGTTTCGGAAACAAGTTATGACCACTGCGTTTGGCGAACAGGTAGTTATTCCTTTAATTAAACAAACATGAGTACGCTAGCAAATTATTTGATAAATTTTGTCCGAGTTTCGTTATTGCTAGGCATGGACATTTCTATCACTAGAAAACTATTTACAGATAGTAAAAGTAACTCCTTTTACTTCCCTAGTTCTATGTTGACTTGGTGTGACTAGGTTTGCTTCTTTTAACTACAGCACGAATACCTAGACTATTTTTAACAATTACTGACAAACACCTATTTCATACTAAATATTTACAAACATTTACTCAATTAGAGGTTAGCTAGTGGGAATTATTTACAAATGTAAAAAACAGAATAGTCAACTAAAAATCTCCCCACACATTAGTTTTTAATAAAAACAAACACACAAGTTAATAACACAGACTGGTTTCGGTGACGATGTCGCCTTCCTCAGTGCTTGGCTACTACTGTTAACTAGTACTGTTAAGTAGTATTCAAGGAAGGCGACATCGTCACCAAAACTAGTCTGTGTTATGAACTAGTGTTTGTTTTTATTAAAAACTAATGTGTGGTGAGATTTTCAGTTGACTAATCTGTTTTTAACGTTGTGATTTATAAACTTTTTTCCCTTTCTATCCTAATTTGCAATTAATTATTTTCGATGTCCAAATATTTTCATAAAGCAATTTTACTTAAACTACGACGTTGTGATATACCGTATGCGCCAAAATAAAGAGTACTGAAACCGATGTAAGATTTTTTATATTTCATTTTATTTTCTTTAGATAATTGTACAAAAACACATAAAAGTAAAAAAAGCTAAATCGGTTAGACTGGGTATTACACATGTTTTATATGACCTCCGTTCAATTTGAGGCATCAATCGAACCGTTCTTGAATGTTTGCATCAATTTGGTAAAAGGTTTTTTTTCATGTTCGTTATACATACGAACATGTAGTTCGTATACATACCGCATTTTTCTTGTAGTTGGATGATGGTAGTTGGTAGGTCATCAAGAAAAATCTTCTTCATCATTCCCCAGACGTAGGCGTCTGGTGATGTAAGATCCGGGGAGTGGGCTGGGTAAGGAGATTTTTCTATGGGAGATGAAGCGCTTGCCAAAAGTTTATTGAAGGAAAGCAATGTTGTCTAAGGCGGTGCGGCTGATTTTGTCATCTTGCTAGAATCAATGTGAACGAAAAGGCGGGTTTCAGGCACAAAACCTCCTGAGGTCTCCTATAAAATAACCCAGAATGAAGCTATATCAATCATTTCTACTACAGCTGTTTTAGTTTCAGTAATGTTTATTTTGACGCACACTGTATAAATCATTATTACACAAGTTGGTATGATTTAGGTAAATAATTCAGGTTTAAATTCATTTAAAGAATTTAAATGATGAAGATTAGACTATTTTCGATTTGCAGGCGCTTTAGGTTAATGCATTTTTCTAAGACTAGAGCAACTAAAGGTTTTCGACTGCGCTTAGCGCAACAGGAGAGTTAAACGTTTTGCCAAACAAAACACATGAGAAAACATAAAAAGTAATTTTACTTGAGATTTCAATGTTAAAAATAGACTTTTTGTTATTATGTATGCATTGTGCTATACATGCTCACAACTCACAAATTGTTAAACAGTGGTGGCAGAAAATTTATGTTCTGCATCTTTTCCTTAAAACCAGAAGGCATGCTCCACTACACAAAGAACTTACAAGTCTCATTTGTCCTGTAAAGGAATTTCTACCTTTCATAGACGCCTAACATTTCAAGTCGCCTTGAACCTCCGCGAATGATCCAGAGTATCTTAGCGTTGTATAGATATTGTTTCCAATCATATAAAAGTTCCCCTCGAGATTGTTAATGAGGTAACTTGGTCCCATGTTGTATTTTCGCCTTCTAACCTGAACAATGCAGCCCAAGAGCCGACCAGTAAGGCATCATAAGCAAGTACCGTTGTTACAATTCTTCCTCATCCCTCTTCTACTTCTGACCTTTTTTTCAAGTGTGCCCAGAAGTTAAAGCTACAGACCTCATCAGGACCGCCGAAGAGGACATTTACCCGTCTAACCGGCAAAAGTTTGTGTTCTAAAGTTAATGCATGTACAATATATGTAAGAAATTATTATAGATGTGCATTTGTTGAAATTAATATTATATTTAAATTAATATTATAACAACTAAAATAGAGTGACACAAGAATCAGCCCACTTTACTAAAATTACTTAGTTAAAATTTAACATCCAACCACACTTATTCACACAAAACTACAGCTTAATGCATTTAAATTAATATTATAACAACTAAAATAGAGTGACACAAGAATCAGCCCACTTTACTAAAATTACTTAATTAAAATTTAACATCCAACCACACTTATTCACACAAAACTACAGCTTAATGCATTTAAATTAATATTATAACAACTAAAATAGAGTGACACAAGAATCAGCCCACTTTACTAAAATTACTTAGTTAAAATTTAACATCCAACCACACTTATTCACACAAAACTACAGGTTAATGCATTTAAATTAATATTATAACAACTAAAATAGAGTGACACAAGAATCAGCCCACTTTACTAAAATTACTTAGTTAAAATTTAACATCCAACCACACTTATTCACACAAAACTACAGGTTAATGCATTTAAATTAATATTATAACAACTAAAATAGAGTGACACAAGAATCAGCCCACTTTACTAAAATTACTTAATTAAAATTTAATATCCAACCACACTTATTCACACAAAACTACAGCTTAATGCATTTAAATTAATATTATAACAACTAAAATAGAGTGACACAAGAATCAGCCCACTTTACTAAAATTACTTAGTTAAAATTTAACATCCAACCACACTTATTCACACAAAACTACAGCTTAATGCATTTAAATTAATATTATAACAACTAAAATAGAGTGACACAAGAATCAGCCCACTTTACTAAAATTACTTAGTTAAAATTTAACATCCAACCACACTTATTCACACAAAACTACAGCCTAATGCATTTAAATTAATATTATAACAACTAAAATAGAGTGACACAAGAATCAGCCCACTTTACTAAAATTACTTAGTTAAAATTTAACATCCAACCACACTTATTCACACAAAACTACAGCTTAATGCTTTTAAATTAATATTATAACAACTAAAATAGAGTGACACAAGAATCAGCCCACTTTACTAAAATTACTCAGTTAAAATTTAACATCCAACCACACTTATTCACACAAAACTACAGCTTAATGCATTTAAATTAATATTATAACAACTAAAATAGAGTGACACAAGAATCAGCCCACTTTACTAAAATTACTTAGTTAAAATTTAACATCCAACCACACTTATTCACACAAAACTACAGCTTAATGCATTTGAATTAATATTATAACAACTAAAATAGAGTGACACAAGAATCAGCCCACTTTACTAAAATTACTTAGTTAAAATTTAACATCCAACCACACTTATTCACACAAAACTACAGCTTAATGCATTTGAATTAATATTATAACAACTAAATTAGAGTGACACAAGAATCAGCCCACTTTACTAAAATTACTTAGTTAAAATTTAACATCCAACCACACTTATTCACACAAAACTACAGCTTAATGCATTTGAATTAATATTATAACAACTAAAATAGAGTGACACAAGAATCAGCCCACTTTACTAAAATTACTTAGTTAAAATTTAACATCCAACCACACTTATTCACACAAAACTACAGCTTAATTGTAAGTTATACTGACTTCAAACAAGAAAAATATTTTAAAGCAAATTCCTACTTAGATCAACAATGAAACATTTTTTATTAGTTAATTTTAGTAAATACAAATTAAGGAGCATGACATACGCATTAAAACCGCTGTTCTACCACATACAACTATTTTATGAAATTATATGTTATCGTTTATTTTAAGCCAAATGGGTCTAAATAACTATATCGCATACCTTGTAATTTTTGTGAAAATATTTTCACCCATATAAAACAGAATTCAATTAATTAAATTTAATTATTGAATTATTATTTGAAAAAAAACTATTAACATCAAGTGTCATCCACTATATGTTTAAAAACATTTATTTGATTTTGAGTGGATGAATAATTTGTATTTTGTTAACGATTGAAAATTTTAACAAAATATGTAAATAAATATACATAGGGAGATTGTGAATTAATAGTAAGAATTTACAAAAAAAGAAAATCATGGTACAGTAATTATTTGAGTAACTAAGTGAGAACTATTAACTGACTCTCTGGCACGTTTCGAAACGGTCGTTTAATTGACGAAGCTGTTTAGATTCGTCAGTGAAACGACGGTTTCGAAACGTCTCCTCTTGTAATTTAATGGTTTTCACTTACTCAAATAACTACTTACGATTTATCCAGTGAATTCAAGATCATCACAACAAGCTACTTTAGACAAATTAAGTGTAAAAAATGAGAAATTCTCAAAAGTTGTGTTTATATTTTCTAATTTTATTAGAATTTAGTTGAAATTGTATCCAATGAGTTCAATTTTTGTAGTCAAAGCCCTTCAGAATGGTTTACGAGAGGGAGGTTAAAATTCAAAAACATAAAAACTAGAAATTGTGCAATTTTTCTGATATTATCAGTACTTTTAACAATATACTGTCAATTAAAAAGTAGTTTCATCAAACACCCCAATAAATTACTTCTAATAACACTTCAATGACGAGACGTTTTTATAGCGAGAAAAATACTCCTTCATTAAGTATATTCACGCACACAATGTACGAATTGACACTTTTTAATAAACTGATGACTAATCATTTCTCACCCCTAAAGTTACCCCTTGATATAGACATGGGTGTTAGGCGCTGATAGGGGACGTTTCTATGTCATGAATTTAAATAGTTGTCCGTTATTATGGATAGCTTCCGGTGAGGAGACGTTTAATAGTTCGACGCCTTTTAAACTTCAGTCGAGGGTCATTAGCATTTCGAGATACAGCAGTTCAGATTTGCAACACGTGTCAACTGGATTTGGAAAAAATACAGATAAATCTTAGTAATTAGAATGGAGTATTGACCGAGGGCACCTGTTATCTCTCTCGTTCACATCACTGCCAACCAAAACACACAATAGGCTTGCTTAGTAAAATCTCCAACTATATGTTCATGTCATATAAGCATGGTCTTTAGTCTGACCTACTGTCCCGGGATTCTCGATGTACGTTTATATACTCACACAGAATTATGTTGTGGAAATTAAAAAAATAAGTTAGTAAAATACTTTATATATTTTCTTTCTGAAGTGGTTACTTTTCATACCCAAAGAGAAAACGTGTAAGGGGAAAAGTCTCCGAGTTATCGCCACGCTCTAACGATGCTGGTAATGTGTGGGCCTGCGCTCTGTACACAACTATTTTAGTTTAAGTGATAACATATGTATATAGTACAGTTGTTTTAACACGTAGGTTGTGTTACTTTATTGTACATTATAGGGTTAAAATGATATTGTTCAATTTTTTTTATCACGCAATAAATTGATTATTTTATGTTACAATACATCTTACTACGCTTTATTCAATATAATATCAATGGATCACATATTTGTATTTTCAAAGCGGAAATCTCTTTAGAACTTATCTTTAGAAAACCTCTGGCTCTATGTAGAACAGAAGCTCCACTCGTCACTTCAATATAAGCTCCACTCGTATCTCTAATGAGATCTCATCGAAGTTAAAATATCCGCTTCACTCTTAGCTTCAGAATGAGCTCCATTCGTAACTCCAATATAGGCTCCATTCGTAACTCCAATATAGGCTCCATTCGCAACTCCAATATGAACTCCACTCGTAACTACAAAATAGGCTCTACTCGTAACTGCAATATAGGCTCCATTCGTAACTCCAATATAGGCTCCATTCGTAACTCCAATATAGGCTCTATTCGTAACTGCAATATAGCCTCCACTCGTAACTCCAATATGAGCTTCACGTTTGGCTCTAATGTGAGCTCTACTCGTAACTCCAAGTATTCCAATGGAGTTTTGCTCTTATTTCTTTAGTAGTTTAAGCTGATATCAGTAATAGGCCTACGACTTATGAAGCATATGAATGAAATGTCAATATAGGTAAGAATTATATAAAAATCCCAGGCAGAAGCTATGGTGTAGTCATGACTGATCAAGGAGTGTGCAGGGTCACGTACGTGCAGGGTCATACCGTGTTATCTATACTATATGCCCCCTCGTGAGGAAACAAGTTGGTAGTGATGTAATTAGCTAGGAGTAAAGAAGAGACATACTCATATCTTAGTACTAGAGATAGGGTAATTAATTTATGGCACCGCGTGGGCAGGCCATCTGAAGAAAATTTGTTCTCAGCCGCGTTGATAGTTTACTGAAAACCCTTGCGCGGGCTTATGCATGCGCGTACATGTAGCAACACAAGTTAGCAATGGTAGTAGCCTATTAGTGCCAAGTGTTAATCATCCAGTAAGAAGTGTTTTGACCTGCTCTCATTGCTTAGTAAGACTAATCTTTATATTTCACCGCATCCAAATATCCTATCAGGAACGACTCTGCCACCGACTCTGGGTTTGTTCTTACGGCCAGCGTGGTGGTCTAACAAGAGCCGATCTGCAAGTAGCCCAACCAGACATCCGTAAACACTGTGGTTGAGAGGAAATCTTTCGGCGGCGGAAGTGCATATCGGTCGATTGGTTCCAAATAGAGACACAATCGTCACACGTAATTTACCGAGTTGTACCGCATGAACACGCCACACGCGTCCGTACCGAGCGCACTTCCGCATACACCGGAAGCAATCTGGTCACGACGCGTGGTTAAATGCACTTCAAAGCGAAAGGGCAGGTCTTATTGTCAAGACGGAGGGGTTGGCTCCTCTTTATAGTCGTCAATATGACGTATAAGTATTGGCTTTAATTAGGAAAATTTCAATCACATCGAATATTTTCATTCCCGGGTGAAAATATTTAAGATGTGAACAATATATTCACACAAGCATAAAAACCGACTATGATTTGAGCTTAGAGTGAGACGTTTTTCAATTCCTTCTATTAATTCACATTCTCCATATATATATATATATTCAATAAAAAATGTATACAATTACAAATCATACCTAAATATGCAAAAATCAACATAAAAAATAAAAGTAAAGCAGCACAAAAAACTAATATAAAAGCGGAGAAGATATGGATAAAAAATGAAATTAATGAATTACATAAAAAACAAAGTAAATTAACATATGAAATATATAAATTAAATTTAGAATTAGCAAATAAGTTACACATAACAAAGTGGGAATATATATGTATATATATATATATATATATAAGGAAATTAATATAAAAATCAAATATCTTAAACAAATTAAAATAAATAATATAAATAATACATTAGATAAATTAATAATATATAAAGAAAAAAACAAAGTACACGAAGAAAGGTATCATAAAGTCTTCCCAAATTTAATCAATTTAACTAACATTAATTTTACTAAAAATGAAGAAAAATTATTAGAAGACATTCATATTGTCAACATATGGAAAAATTTTTTAAAGGCATTGATAATATTGTAATAGATACAGAAATCGCTATAAATAAATTAAAAGAAAATGACAAAGAAAAAGTAAGAATTAATTCAGCAAATGAAATAACTAAATTAATAAAAAAAACATATTGTTTATAAAATAAAAAATTATCAAAACAAAAATCAATATATAAAATTTAATAATCTAAAACAAAAATTACAAAATAATAACTTATGTACAATAAAAGCAATGCTGTAGTGGTAATAAACAAACAAGATTACATAAACAAAAATGAAAAATATATTGTAGATAATATGTTTATAGAACTAAAAAGATCCCACGGATAAATGCCAAAATGAAATAAAAGGTATTGTGAAGAATTCTTATGTATTATTTAATCCGGAAATCAATAACATAAATGATAACCCTAAAATACCATTATTAAATGGTATTATAAAATTACATAAAATAAATAATCCAATTAGACCGCTTATTAATTTTAAAAGTGCACCTTCATATAAAATATCTAAAATTCTCGCAGAACAGTTAAAAGACAAAATGAAATTAAATAATTAAATAATCATAATATAAAAAATACTTATGACCTTATAGAGAAAATTAAAAATATAAAAGTAGACAATAATAGCAAATTAATATCATTCGATATAAAAGACATGTATACCAATATACCTTTAATGAAAGCATATAGAGTAATAAAAAATAAATTAAATATGTATTCATATAATAAAAAAGAAATTGATGAAATAATTAATGTACTTAAAATAATATTAAAACAAAATTACTTTTGCTATAATAACAAAATATACAGTCAAGAAGACGGCTTGGTAATGGGTTCACCTCTATCAAGTATCATTTCCGAAATATTTTTGCAATATATTGATGAAGAAATAATAAAAATTATTAAAAAATATGATAATAATGGTCAATGGTATAGTTATGTAGATGACGGCCTGTACATTTCTACAAATAATGCATTAAATTTAAACCTAATAATTACCGAAATGAATAATATACACAATAAAATACAGTTTACTCACGAAATAGAAACACTTAATGCTATAAATTTCTTAGATATCACCATTTATAAGGAAAATAATCAATTACATTTTACAATATTTAGAAAACCACTCAAACAGTAAAAATAATACCTAATTATTCAAACCACCCGTACAATCAAAAAATGGCATGCTTCTATAATTTATTATACAGAATGAACCGAATTCCATTAAACCCAATAAATAAATTGAAAGAACTAAACATTATTCAACAAATAGCAATACAAAATGGATATAAAAAAGAAACCATTAATAAATTGAATAATAAGATCCTTAAAGGAATGGATAATACTATAAATAAAAATTATTATTCAAATACTAAAGAAATTATTTGGTCCAAATTCTTATTTACCGGTTATGAAATCAAACCAATTGTAAAATTATTTAAAGACACTAACGTCAAAATATTACACTAATAACACAATTAATAATATAATAAATACTAACATTAAAATAAATAAAATTAATA
The DNA here is from genome assembly GCA_036971475.1 of Prosapia bicincta. Lineage (NCBI taxonomy): Eukaryota > Metazoa > Arthropoda > Insecta > Hemiptera > Cercopidae > Prosapia > Prosapia bicincta. The sequence continues at coordinate 162,168,050 of JBAIZL010000004.1, forward strand.
TAAACAGCGTATATAGTACTAACTGTACAACATGTCAAAAATGTTATATAGAACAAACAAAAAAGAAAATAAAGGACCGTTACAAGGAACATTTAAATGCATTTAAAAAACCACATATTTATAAATCTAACCTTGCAACACACTGTATAGAAAGAAATCACTATTTTCCAGATATTAGTAATATTAAATTAATTAAGCACGTGCAAAAAGGTTTAAAAATGAATATAATAGAAAACTTAAGGATATATAAAAATAAAATTAAGAACACACTAATAGAGGAACAAGTCCAGATTAAATCAAAACGTAATAGAATCTTTAGGATATTTGATGACTTTTTAAAAATAAAAGATTAGGACAAATGGAAATATTAAAGTATATTTATCTAACAGATAAGATAACTGAGACCAGGTTTACTGAGCATAGTACAATTATATTCAACAGTCTTACTCTAGTCACATAACTGGACAGTGATTTATAAATTTTGAAAATGCTAATAATGTAAATTAGCGAAAGCTTCAATCAACAATAAAATGAAGTAATACTCGTATATTCTTGTTTATGAAAGTTATTTTATTTCACCATACATATTCAACAAGAAAAAATAATTCATCTAAGGATTACAATATATATATATTTAACTATTATTGGATGATACTTGATTATAATAGAGTTTTTCAAATAATAATTCATTAATTCAATTTAGTTAACTATTTAAATTTATATGGATCAAAACTTTTCACAAAAGGGGTAAGTTATGAAATTTAGTTATTTAGTCCCATTTGGGTTTAAATAAGTGATAACATACTCCTTTATGAAATAGCTGATTTTTTGTTATATCTTATGTTGTATAACACCTGTTTTAACGCATAGATTATGTTAGTTGATTTATGTTAATTATAATTATTGAATAAAAAGTAACTAAAATAAAAATTTCCTTTGTTGAACAGAGCAAGAATTTACTTTCAAAAAATTTAGTTTATATTACCTTTTGTTATTCATGCTTAAAATTAATCAGAATTCCATAAAAATCTGGCGACACACATTAATATTTCATTTTGATTTTCGTTCAATATATATTTTTTAATTTATCTAAAATATTATAGTCTTTTAATTTTTGTGTTTGACTGATGGTATTTTCATATTATTCTCTAATTTTCAAAAAATATTTTTAAAATATCACCGTTAATTTACAAGCCTACTCCAAGAAAAAGGTTTGACAAATTCTTTACTTTAATGCCTAAGTTAAAACATATTGGTTACATTTCATGGATTTACATCACTAAAGTGTTTTTACTAATGCGACTTGGGTTAAATCGAATAAAAGCTTCCTATTTATTACAGTTTTATACTTTTGTTTAACGTTAGAACAACGTAGCAAACCCATCCGAATTTAGTAATATAGTTTTAAAGGACGGAAATACTTAGCAGAGCGGAAGGAATCCAAAGAAATCATTGTACGTGATGAAATTGTGAAGTTGGAAGTAGGATAATACAGGCAGAGGCCAGAGAGAAATGGTTCTGGAATGTAAAATACAATACAACACGAGATAGTGCGGGTTGTGACGTTTTAAACTATGAATCGTCTTAAACAGTTCTTGATAGTCTTTGCAACCCGTCGCAAAGAAATATTGACTTTTCTGTTGTTTTTACGGAGGTGTTATTTATTCAGAATTAGCCTACTT